>JASDQU011314091.1:3939-24650 GCA_032191745.1 Picea mariana
CAATGTCCTTCTTTTTCTCTGGACACTCGTAAGACTTGTGCCCATTCTTTCCACATGTGAAGCATGTAATGACTCCACCTCTTCCTCTTCCTCTACCTCTAGTATGAGGAAAAGTGTTGTTGTCAGCATAATCTCCCCTCTGGTCAGTATGTTGTCCTCTCTGTTCAACATATGGTCCTCTCTGTGAGGTTCCACCTCTCTCTGTTCGAGTCTAAGGTTTCTTCCATTCCTCCTTGGGCTTCTGATATTTTTCCTGGGCAACTGATTTGCCTCTGGGCTGACTTCTGCCTCGGCCCCTCTGACCTTGCTTTCGGCTCAGCTTTTCCTCAGCTTTCAGAGCCATTTGATAAGCATCTTCCACCGTTCGGATGGTTACCATGCTCATCTCATCCTGGATATCATATCTCAGGCCATTCATATATCTAGAAACATTCTCATCATCACTTTCCTGATGACCTGCCCTGATGTTCAGTTTATAGAACTCCTCAGTGTATTCTTTCACTGTCATCAACTTCTGTCTCAGGTTTTGCATTCTCCTGAACAAAGTAATTTGATAGTCCCTGGGGATGAATTTCGACTTCATCTTCGCAATCATCCTGTCCCATATATTAATCTTCTACTTGCCCTTGCAGCATCTGTCAGCTTGTAGTTCATCCCACCACAATGTTGCATGTCCCTTCAATCTCATGACAGCATGCTTGAATTTCTTGTCCTCTTCGACATCTTCATAGTCGAAGTATGTGTCGAGAGCTCTTATCCAATCTAGAAGCTCCTCTGCATCCAGGTTTCCCTCATAAACTGGAATGCCCATCTTTGCTCTTGCACCCATCCTTGCAATAGCTTTGATCAAATGCTCGTTTGATGCATCTTCAGCTGCAACTTCTTCTTCTCATTCAGCCTCAACTTCACTTTCGGAATCACTCAGATCCCCAACACTGATTGTACGCCTTTGCGTTGTCTCCATGTCTTCAAGTCTAAATCGTAGATCACGCATTTGTCTCTCCATAATTGGATCTATCATCTGCCAACCTCTTCTTCTCGGATTTTCCCTATCCTCTGGTGGATCGGGTGTCTGCATGTCTCTTCTCCTTGGTGGCATGGTGAATTCTCTTCTTCTCTGCTACAGAAAGCAAAGAACCTTTCTGTGCTCTGATACCAAACTGATGCAGAACCGCGCTCGCAAGCACGTCCGCTCACAAGATATTCTCTTTCTCACAGCCCGAAGAACTCTTAAACAGCTCTTCTATTTCCATAACGGGAAATCTGCACCCACAGAAACTCTCTCACGGGATCTCCCTTTTTCTCTTCGGGAAATCAAACTTTGTAACTTCGCAAGGTCAATGGTCGAGCATCGGCCTCTCGAATCCTCGAAACCCGACAACCAGTCAACACTGACTTTCTCCTATCGGGGTTTCCTCTATCGCGATTTCAGCACTCGTGATGTCGAACAGCTTGTCTCTTCGACTCCCAAACCCCGATACACCGAAACTCTGATGCACACGTGAGTTTACTATTCAACGCTTTCACTCCATCGGTATTTCAGAGTTTGCAATATTGTGAATCCTAATGCATATGTTTCGGGCCTTTTCACCACAAAACTTCGATATACTGTACCACCTATCCACCTCTCTGACCCTTGTGGCCCCACACGGTTCCTTTGGCTATCGAAATATCACATTTCGTGATTTCACGATTCCTGATGCACTATTTATGGGACTTCGACCCATGAAACCCCGATACACGATTCTACGTGTCAATCCGATGGTCCTTGTGGCTCGGATCAACGGCCCTGCCCCTCTTGAGATTTGACCCCTTCGACACTTCCACTGTAACTTTCCCACACCTCTGTGAGATCTAATAGCTCACGGGATGTTTTGAATCCTCCTCGGAGAATACCAACCATCCGTTCCTCCTTTGAGAAATCTGCGAAATGACTAAGTGTTCTTCCACAGAACTCATACACCTGCAGTGTAAACTTACGACGCCTGCTTAACTCTTCAAGGCACAAATTCTCTGCGCTATCCTTCAACAAATTTGAAAGCTTTATCCTTCCTGAGATTTCCCAACGCTGAATCTTGGAAAAGACTCTTGCGCGCACTCCTTGCGGCAACTTTCAGACACTTCCAAGTACTGAATTCCCCTTGACCTGTGCACACCTGCAGCAACACTCCTTCAAACTCTTCTCTCAGGTCCACAACCCTGAAACTCCACTCGGCCTGCACACTCCTTGCATGGCTCCTGTGCCTATCTGCACCTTAGAGTGAATGAGGACAAAAGCTACCCTATCTGAACCCTCTGTCAACGCAATCCTTGTGGACGCTTCAACTGCACCCCTTGCAGGAAGCCTTGTTCAGATAGAGAAACAATTGAAACTCATTCTTGTATCCTTTTAGACTTCAAACTTAAACATGAAATCATATACACAGCATATAAATCAAATGTATAACAGGAAGAAAACATTCATGAGCATATCATTCAGCATCAATACACAGAGAACAACACAAAACCATGAATTTGAATCAACCTTTTTCTATTAATTCAAATGCCTATGCATGGGTGTTCTTACACAACTCTCTGCATGCTCTTCTATGCTCCAATTCTTCTAACTCCCTTACAATGCACAATGAGGGTGTCTATATCCCATTTCCCTCTTGTGCTCTAAAACTATCTAATCTAGAAATTAAATTCTATCTACCTGCATTAACTACTTTAAATGCCTTCTACCTACTAAGGACGAGAGCTAAAGGCTCAAGGTCCGTTTACATTATACAAGTGCACTTCATGTTAATGACTCATTTAAGATCACGCAACAACTTCGAAGATGATTTTCAAAATTTGTGTTGGCGCTTGTCCAGCTGTCCAATTGTCTCTGCGCTGGCTCGCTTGATGCGGGAGATGCTCCTGCAGCATAGGTTGAATCATATTTAAATCATGTATCACTATATCATGGATATGGTACAAAAGGGAGTAGTGAGGCTCCAATATGTGGCTACCGATGAGCAGGTTGTGGATGTGCTGACAAAGCTATTGTCAGGGGAAAAGTTTGAGTTCCAGGGACATGCTCAATGTATTCCCTCATCAGATGGAGAGATGGATTTATATGTTATCATAGGGTAGTGGATGTCATGATGACATGTTGTAGCTATTGGAGAGCTACCCACTAGACCTGGATGCATATTGAAGATACAAGGTACATATGTTATCATAGGGTACTAGATGTCATGCATACGATATTTGAGTTTTCTGCAGGAAACTTGATAGTCTCATAATGACATGTTGTAGCTATTGGAGAGCTACCCACTGACCATGTATGCATGTTGTGAAGTCACTATGGATTTCATGTGATGTATAGATTCATATGTCCAACAATCAATGATCATGTGCTCGTGTGGATGGCAACAGTGTTAGAGTCTGTTCCAGATAGAATTCCTTCCTCATTAAGAGGGAGTGTTGATATTTTATGTAATTTTGGAAATTATTCCTAAGTGTAATTGTATTGTTTATTCCTAAGTGTAATTGTTAAAGGGTTTATTGATAAGTCATGTATTTTAGGTCTTTTAGAGTATAAATAGAGGTTATATCAAGTCATTTTGATCACTCATTGAATATAAGTACACAAGAGTAGTGCACACTTATCTAGGAGGCTATTGTTGGTTCGTTTCTAGGTCTCTTTGGTATTGATTCCGTCAAAGATAAATGTATGAAATTGCACATGTTGAAGGAATCTATACTGAGGAAAGTTTGCAGGGTTTTCTCCCCCTTGAGGGTTTTCCTGAGGATATATCTTCTTGTTATGTGGATATCTATCTTTCAGTTGTGATCCTTTTTTATATTAAATAATAATAATATATATACACAATATCATCTCTCTTGAAAAATCAACAGTAGTGTGAAAATTTGATGTGTAACAGATGCCCCCTAAAGTGTGAGGTTAGAAGAGAAACTGATGGTCGAAACACTTTACAAAATCATGTGTGCCAAGGGGTGTTGGAATAAGAGAGCCATATGTAAGTTGCAAACAAACATCAAACAACATATATATGAAGCATTATGTGGTAGGAATACCCATGCTCGTTACAAAATTGAATTAAAGTATGGTCGTTGACCAATACACCGTGGATACATGAAAGCATTGTCTAAGGATATGGCAATCACACATACAATGTGAATCCATACCTCCATGACTAAATAAGGTCATAGCCACAAACAAAATACACAATGGAGCTATGATACAACAATAACAACATAGCCACAGACCAATACTAAATGGATCTATGTGACAGTGTATATCAATAAGATTATTCTCCATTGTATATTGGACTAGGCACATAACACTAGTAGGAGCCTAAAATATTCCCATGGTCTTCATCCTGATCATGAATTGGTACGATTATAACCATGTGAATAGATGTCCTGATGTTGAACATGGTAGAAATCACTTGATTATTTCTCATTAATGTATATCGTTAACAAGTGCAAAGGAAATCACCAATGGTGACAAGGAATCCCAAGGTACCCTAGTACATTCCAAGGAATGTGAATGCATGAGATGTAGTCGAACATCCATATAATCATTCGATCAAAGTTCAATGATGTAAACCCATTGTCGAAAGTGAGGAAACCTGTCATTGAGGCATGTAGGTACCAATACATTAACTGGTTTCTAACTCTAATTCTTGGATAATGTGTTGAAGTCGACATGAATGGACTCGTCGAAGGAGGGCCTTGATGTATCCCCAATCATTGATATGAAACTAACATAGGAAAGTGATATGAGATTGCTACACACAAAATTGTCACATTCCTAGTGTTGTGCTAAGTGTCACACTTATGCATCATATTCTACTAAGTGTCACACTTATGTGTCCATGTTCCCTAGCCATCAAAGAGAAGAAAAACCCATTTTCTGAAGGTTGGAAACATCACTTTTACCCAAATATTTTGACTTGTTTGGAGCACCAACGCTCCCCTACTATGGGTTAGGGAGTGTTGGCACCCCTCTCCTCACTGCTGGAGAGCATCACTAACACCCTGTACACCTCTTTTGGGGAGCATCAGTCATGTTAGGGAATTTTTACCTAATTCCTCCTTTTTCTGTGGGTAAATCCAGAGATACTTCACAGTGGTTATGATCAAGATATGACTCATAAGCTCGATTCTCTCCTTTTTAGGTAATCAATCCTAACTTATGGTGGAAATATATCAACCTTCCCTTAATATCCTAAATTGGTTAAACCTCCCAATATTCTATATAAGCAAGGCCTCTCAAGGGTAAATATTGGTTTTTGAACAAGAGCTTGTTGTTGATTGGAGAGTTCTGAAGAGTATCAAACCTGTATTCTTATGACTTTCAAAGATAGTTCAGTAGAATTTTGGCAGTGCACAAAAGCATCTGGATAGGAGGAGAATTGGAGGAAACTTGATCAATATCACATGATTATAAGTGCTTTCCATTGTTTCTAATGAATATAAGATTGGTCTATTCCCATACTTCTATCTCATTTACTTTACACATGAATGTTTATGCTTCTTTAATTTAGTTAGATTTTTTTTCATCTAACTTTTTTCAAGTAGTAGAAGAGAAAGATCATTCTTTCTAAGTGCAGGGAGATCATGTTCAAGCTAGGACTGGATCCAATGCTAGAGAAACAAGGAGAAATGAGGAAAACCTTTGAAAAAGTTGCACTCTTATTTCCTTTTCCCTCTTCTCATTTTCATGTGTGAATAAACAATAATAAGGGATGTTAGTGTCCACTTTATCTTTTCTGTCTTATCCGATGATCTGAAAATAGAAGGCTGACTTGTTATGCTATGCAAGCACCCTCTACCTCATTAAAATAAACCTTAACAGGACCTTGCTTCATGTGTTCAAATATGCAAGATAGTTTATGTGTTTAGTTTATGCTTCTTCTTTGCAATGTGCATGTGTGAGGATTGTTCTTTTAAAAGGTTAATCATGTGTTATAAATCAATACACAACAATAAAAATTGCAGCAAATAACACATCAAACTCACAACAATAGCAATATGATAAAGGAGTTCACCCCTCTCTGGGCTACATCTCCTTGAGCCTCCTTCAATGGACTTGGCTCTTTGGGATTAGTTTGTAAAATTCTATTTACAAGCTGCTTCTCAACTCCAATGGATTTACAGACTGTACCATTGGATTCAGAATACATAAAAACCCCAAAATTGACTGTTAGAACTCTGAAAATGGACAATGGCTCATCCAACAATGACCTCTTCTACATGTGACCTCCAAGCTTCCCTGAGCTTCAATGAGGAAAAAACACCTGTAAAATTCCTACAATGGATCTGAAACCTATCCCAAAATGTTCAGAGCATAATAATCAGTCAGAAATGACTATTCAGTCTCAGAAAATGGATATGTGCTCATCAGAGCAATGCCTCAAACAATGAGGGCTTCAAGCTTCCTGGAGCTTCCTCAAACTTCAATGGTTAAAAACCTGCATTATAAGTCTCCAAATGCCTGTGAAAATATCACCAATGGACTTAGAACGTCCAAAAACCCCTAGCTGGGCTTTTACAACACCTGATTTGGTCAAAAACTCAAAAAGTTATGCTTTCTGCCATTTTTCCCCTTCAAGCTCTGTTACTGGTTCGCCATTCTGCACCTGTCGGTGAATGAACCTAGCTTCTGGACGTTTTTTGTCACAAAACCCAGCACCCACGCACGTCCCACAAAATGCACCAATTTGTCGAAAGGTTAACGAAACTAAAGCCCTCCAAATCGGAGGTGTTGGGCGCATGGGGCCATGTGGCCACCTTCCCGCGCATAAAAGGGGCTACCCGCTCCATGGCTAAACCAGGACGTGACAAGTGTCCGGGTGCGTGGCTCAACTGTTGGTAAAACTCCAAAATCCCACGCATAAACATTTGACTATGGTAGAATAAACTTTGGGTTATGTTTAATACCCGCACCATATGTTTTAATAAATGGTTATGTGGTAACAGAACCACAAATATAGACCTCCGCGCGCATAAACCTTTGAAATAGTGGTCACATGTGAATGGTTTAAAAACCATGAGTTTTAATGTTTAAACACCCAAAATGCGCGCACACAACACCGTGGTCATATATGGTGTAAGTCATGTGACCAGGGGCGAGGGCTCCGTTCACAATACAAAAGCCCGCGCATAATTTAAAACCAAAGGCCATACATCTATGTGAATGCAATGTAATACATTACAACAATGTAATATGTAACGCGCGCCATTTTGAACCGGTCGTAACATATGTTTGATATGTAAGGTTTTAAACTATGGGTCGGGGCTAAGCCCCGGCCCGCTCCCCTTTCAAATAATACCAAATGTAGATTCTTATAAGTTTTAACCCATATCCAATACAAGGAACACGCGGCGGCACGTTAGCTAGCAAAATTATGTGAAGGCGTTGCATAGTGGGGAGGTCCGAGGGTCGAACCCTGCGGCCTCCATAAGCTTTTATACAACCACATGAAAAAAAATGAGAGGGACACGTGGCGCCCTCCGATTGGGCCACGTGTCTCTTTATTATACGCTTCCAACCGGACACGTGTCACCCTTCAATTGGACAACCATCAACCAATACGAATATGCCACATCATCAAACTGCCACATCATCAATTGCCAAGTCACTGTACGGTTTCCACGTCAGCTGTACAGCCTCTGCCATGTCAGCTGTACGGCCTGCCCAGTCAGCACCCTTTTTTTTCCTGTTTGGCGATTCGAACAGATCGCGATAACTTCTCCATACGGACTTCGTTTGCGAAAATAAATATACCTCTGGAATAAGGAGAACGAGACGGACGCAATGGCACCATTTTTGTCACATTTCGAGCACTTTGAAATTTGAGCAAATTTTAGACCCCTGGTCCAGATTCTGATCATCCGAAGAAAACCCAACTAAGGGGAGCTTAACCTATCTGCAGGGTAAGATTTATCACAACAAAAATTGGTGACTCCAGTGGTGGGACATGTTAATCTCTTAGACATCATGTTGGAGTTAATATGATAGATTTTCATCCTAGGGGAAAGCTACCAACCACCCATGGGTATCATCTGAAACCTTTGGACATTACGTTGGGAAGAAACTGAGCTTAGTCTTTATTCTTTCTCATGCTTGTAAATACATGAGAATTGGTTACTGAGTATACTTTTATCAATTTTTCAGACTCATAAAAGATATATGAAAAAGGAAATCTTTGGAGTCTCCTTTAAGCTCTTTTCAGACTCCCTAAACATGAAAATATTTTCGAGCAAGCTTGTCTCCTTTAACTCTTGTTAAAGGATTTGAAAGGGAATCTTCTGAGTGGTGTTTTATCCCTTTTTCGGCTTCATAAGAGTCATTATGAAAACGAAATACTCTAACCCCTTTTGGTTAGAAGAGTTCTCCCTTGTATTTTTTACACATTTTTGGGGCTTGGGCGACTTAATTTACAAAAAAGTCAACTTTGGAGTTTTCTTTAAGTTCTTTTCAATCTCCCTAAAAATGAAAAAATATTGAGTTTAAATTCTCTGGACTTATAAATTTATTCATTGAAGGAACCATTTGGGACGAAAACCTTGCTTCTTTAGGTTCGTTAAACATTTGAATATGAACTTACCTAATGTGAGTTATACCGAGAAATTTTTATCCTCCTCAATCTCGTTAACAAACAAATAGGTACTCATCTATCTAGACGGGGGAAAAATTTGGGAAGTGGGTAAAGATTTTAAAACATTATGGAAATGTTTCTTAGTCTCCCTTGAACATGGAACCTCTCTACATTCTTCTTATAGTTGCGTAATCCACTTGTCTCTAAGTCATACCAATTCTATGTGTCATCATACTCTTTCAAATCCTTTGTAGAGAACCTTTGGTTGTCATCACATTATGTTTGTATCCATGCCTCGTCTATTCAATGTTGCCAAGTAACTTGTCGTGCCATGCAATGTTCAAGGGAATTCTTAGCTTCAATCAACCTCTCTAGTATTATCCATTTTCATAGCCATGTGATTTTGTCCACATTCTTCAATGAGGATGTTCCTGTCGAATTCAACACATTATCTAGGACTCAGACTTAGAAACCAATTAGTGCCTAGGAGCCTCCATGCCTAAATGGAAGGTTTCCTCACTTTCGACAGTGGGCTTACATCATTGTCCCTTGATCGAAATATTCCACTGAATGTTTGAATTCAGATCATTGGTTCACATTCATTGGATTATAAAAGGGTACCTTTGGAGTCATTGACATCACTGGTGAATTCCCTCGCACTTGTTAATGACATACATTAATGACCGGTAATTAAGTGGTTTCTACCATGTTTGAAATCAACACATGTATTCTCATGGTTAGAATCATATTGGTTAGGAATCAAGATGAAGACCCTGAGAACATTTTTGGCACCTACTAGTGTTATGTTCCCAACCCAGGTTGCAATGGAGATAAATATTACTAATGTACACTATCACATAGATCCGGTTTGTGTTGGATTACTGTGAAGGGGGGTCAATTAGTATGATCACTTTATACCACTTTTAACCACAATATATATGCTTTCACTTTAACAACAATGTTCAACGGTATATCATCAATGTTGTTAATTTTTTATGTTGTTATTAGGTCATTTTCAATTTACTAGAGAATTCAATGCATTTCCAAAACAACAACATAAAGAGGATCAATGAAATAAACACAATCACAAGGTACACAAACTTTTGTTCTAGAAAACACTCATGGGGGCGAAAACCCAACAAAAACTTCCTCAATAATAGATTGCCAATACAATGCCAAGAATAAGACCAAACCACCAAGAATAAACTAGGACTGGGCATGCACCTCTCTTCTCCTTCTTGCAACTACAACTTGCTTCAACATACGTGCACTATAAGTGTGAGTGAGTGAGTGAACAAGTGAGGCACCATCCTCACTTATATATACTAGTCGAGGAGGTGCTAGGGTTATTTCTCTTCACTTAGTAGGGCCGAATTCTTCCAAGAGTGGTTAAAACCACTTTATAAACCCTAGGGGGCGAATTAACAAATACCACCATATAAATATTGTTTGACCAATCCACAAAAGGGGATTTGGTCTTATACAAGACCCGACATGATCAATCCAAAAAAGGGGATTATATATATAAGATAATAACTCAAATATAATTAGAATATTCTTCGAAGATACAATATTTCAACAAATGTATCATCTATAAATTCATCCAATCATATATATCATAAGCATGTAAACATAATCAACATCACATCAACATCAAAATAAGAACACAATACACCAATATTTTCATGGAAACCCAAATGGGAGAAAACCACAAAATGCTTTCTTATATATATATCAAGAATTCATTCATAAGAAGCATGAACTTCCGATTTCTCCATATGAAACTGTAAGGAGGCTCCAACCCCCTATTCTTAGGCTCCAAAATCAAGGAAGCTACAACTCCTTAATTCTTTGGCTCCAACTAGAAGGAGGCTATAACCCTCTAGGCTCTCCGACTACAATCGAAAGGTGCATATAACCACCTAGTTCTCAGGCTCCAACCTGAAGGAAGCTCCAACTCCCTGATTCTCCATATCCAACTAGAAGGAGGATACAACCCCCCTTCTTTGCCCCATCCTTCCACCCTGAAATACAAATTCCAACTGTAGACAACATGTCACTGTCACTTAATCAAATCTGTCACTGTCACAACTGTCATAAAATATCATGTAGCTTTCACTGTTACAACCTGTCACTATCAAAACTATCATTGAAAACCTATCAAAACCTGTACCAACCTTATTCAAATATTTTATACAAATCCATGACCTATCTACTATGAAACACAGGCATTTCTGCAACTCTCTTTATTGGAACTTGCGGATGTTTGTGTCTCTCTTCTCTGCAACTTGAAAACTACTACAAAACTCTCCCAATTTCTCTATCATTGTCTTTGTCACTCTGTTACTGCCATTGTTATTGTCACATCAACCTGTCCAACCTATCACTTTCTCATCCATGAAACCATTTCCACTCTCATCTGCATGCAACTCATGCCAAGATCACCAAAAACATATCTCATACCATATGCTCAACTTAAAAAAAAAAACATGCCTCTATCAAGCATGCACCAATATCATCAACATACCATCACAATATATGTGCATGTACCATACCATGTACCAAACTTGTACCATCCATCAACCTGTACCACACCATGTACCATCAACCATGTACCAACCATGTATATCAACTTTGTATATCAATGGTGCAAACCTCCTGCCCTTAGGCCAAGATCCATGCAGGATCTTCTCTAAACCATGACAAGGGTTAATTGAACTCCATGTTTAAGCCAACAAAGGATTTTGGGTCTCACAAGTTGGGAACTTCGAATACAATGCCACATCCCTTAGCAATATCCAAAACATGAAATTGTGAATGGGATTAAGGTGTAAACCCCCTCTTCAGCCCCTTCTCCAATAGGACCACAACCAAGCCTTAACGCAAGCACCTTTCGCAGCTCACGACTTCGCAAGTTGGAGCGCCAACCTCTTGTGCTCTTCCCTTATGAATCCATGAAATGAGATATGTCAACGAAGGTTGACTCCACCCAAAGCGATGAGCGCATGCCACCTGTCACCTCTATTTACTATGCTTATAGAGTGTGTCCTTGCCACCTATTTGCATGCGTATTCAACTTTCACAGCTTGAGAGAACAACGATCAGCCATTCCTCTCCCTCTACAAATCCCAGACTCTGAAATCATGCCTTCAATGAGATTGATAGTTGTGTGCCTCCCTTGATCCAATGACCCTCATTGTATTGGGATTTCATCAATCGAAAATCCATTACACTCAACCAAAACCACTGGTCACTCCATTCCCTGAACTCCAATACGCGAATTCACATATGAGATCAACGACCCTCGTTGATCCGGATATGATGGTCACTATCCTTCCTGAGCTTAAGAGTGTTGAAAGACACTTGGTCTTAATCATTCCTCTATTCCAAAAGATCCCATGGCTCACGAAACTTTGGCACTTCCTCTTGAAGCGATTCCACCATCTGATTCAACTTCTCAAGGACTTCTAGCCAAATGACTTGGCATCCTCCCTCCTGAACTTGACTTCTGTGAGATGATTTCAACCTCCGCCTCCCTTTGAACACTTCAGAGGTTTTATCCCTTCTGAGCTTTCACTTGGAAACTCACAACTTCCAAAAGGGTTCCCTGTACGCACTCCTTGCGATGATTTTCAAATAACCTCCGGTTATTTGGGTCTTCAACTCTGTGCACCTATTACAACAACAGTCTCTCAATCTCCCTCTTGAGTTGGTAAAATCCCAGACCTCGCTCATCCTGTGCACACCTTGCATGGATCTTAAGCTAACCTTGCACTTCAGCCTGTAAAAACATGATTTGAATCTCCTCTGAGAGTTATGATATGAAACTCATAGCCTGGTTGACGCACTCCTTGCGGACCCTCAACTGCACTCTTTGCAGGAGTTCTCAAAAAGAGAAACAATTGAAACTCATTCTCCCCTTGTCCAGAATTCAAACATTCAACATAGAATTCTAGATCATACACACACACATTTCATTGAAATAAAATGCACACAGAGAATATAAACTAGCCTACAACATACCATTCAACAGGTGGTTCCAACAACCATAACAAACACATAGATTGGAATCAAAGTTTTCTTCTATTAATTCCAATGCTCCTATACATGGTAAATAACAACAACTATAATGCATAAAATTCTCTGTTCTCCTCTACATCTCTACAGCTTACAAAAATTATGAATAATAATGAGTTATCTTCAAGATACAAGGTGAGGGTGTCTATCATCTGTTTTTCCTCCTAAGCTCCTAAAACTGTCTAATCTATTAAGTTAAATATACCTACTTGCATTAAACACACATAAATGCCTATTACATTCGGTGGATAGGAACATACACTCCAAAATCAGTTTGGATCTTCAAGATATAAATGCGACTGCACTTTCCTCCTATCCATTACATTAATGTTGTAGATTTTGGAATTCACAACGTTTTCACAAAAACGTATTTAACTACATCTACGCATCCAACTGTCCTCTTTGGCTAGGCGCGTGCTTTGGGCTTTCAATGATGCTCCTGCATCAGACTCCCTCGCTTGAAAATTTTTATGAACTCTTATTCATGATTTCCTTCACTGTTTGTTCATTCTTTTGAATTGCTTCTTCATCCTCCCAACTGGCATCGTCAACTGGATGTCCTTTCCACTTGACCAAGTATTCAAAATACTCTTTTCTCCTGGTCTTTCTGTTAATCCTCTTGTCAATTATGATTTCCATCTGTGTCTTTTCAACTACAGGCATTTTTTTCGTCCATGGGATTTCTTCCTGCTCACCTTGTGCTCCTGCTTCTTCAACTCTGTAAGGGTACAAATCCACAATATTGAATATCAGTGAGATTCTGACCCCATTGGGTAATTCAATCTCATACGCGTTTGCCCCAAATTTTCTTATGACCTTGCACGGTCCAATTTTCTTCATCTTCAGCTTGTTGTATGTTCCCCTTGGGAACCTTTCCTTCCTCAAATGGACAAGAATCAAATCACCAACTTCAAATTGAAGTTCTCGCCTGTGTTGATCTTCTCTACGCTTGTACTCTTGACTTGAACTCTACAATCACTCCTTGATTCTGCTATGAAGCTCCTTTATTCCTTCTGCAAAGTCCTCTGCACTAGCACTCCTGAATTCAACTTGTTCTGAATCTTTCAATTCAGAGACTCCCCTTATCTGCATTCCATAAACAATTTGGATTGGACTCTGCCCTGTGCTTCTATTGAGTGAATCATTGTAAGTGAATTCTGCTTGTGGTAGAATGTGATCCCATTGACTGTGGTGTTCATTCACTAAGCTCCTTAAAAAATCTCCCAAGCTCCTGTTCACAACCTCTGTCTATCCATCCATCTGAGGATGATACACTGAGCTAAAAGAAAATTTTGTCCCCAACTTCTTCCATAAGGTCCTCCAGAAATGTCCTACAAACTTGGTATCTCGATCAGAAACAATACTCCTTGGCAAGCCGTGAAGTCTGACAACTTCCTTGAAAAACAGGTTCGCAATATAAGTTGTGTCACTAGTTTTTTGGCATGGTATGAAATGTGCCATCTTTGAAAAATTTTCTACCACTACAAAGATTGAATCATATCCCCTCTGTGTCCTTGGCAGTCCTGATATGAAATCCATGCTCACTGTGTCCCACGGCCTTTGGGGTATGGGTAATGGCTGATATAACCCTGTGTTCTGCCTTTTTCCCTTCATGTGCTGACAAATTCTACATCTGTCCACAAATATATTCACATCTATCATCATCCTTGGCCAGTAGTATGAACCATTCATCCTCCACTGTGCTTTTCCTTCAGAAAATTCTCCCTCATGGAGCACTTCGGAATACATAGTTGATTTCCCTTGAACAATATTCCATCCTAGATCATGTACTCTATCCATTGGCTTCTATCCCTGAGAATTGGATTCTCAGATGCCTCATATGCCTCTTTGAAATCTGTATCATCCCCTTACATTTATTTGAGTTTATCAAAACCCAAAGTCTTAAATATAAATTCCTGCATAAGAAAACATTTCCTACTCAAAGTGTCAACAACTTTGTTAGCAGTTCCAGAAATATGCTTAATCACAAAAGTAAAATTCTGCATGTATTCAACCCATTTAGCATGTTTTTGGTTCAACTTCTCCTATCGAGTCATGAATTGCAAAGCGTGATTATCGTTGTACAAAATGAACTCTTTTGGAACCAAATAGTGCCTCCATTTCTTCAGCGCCTGTATGACTGTGTAGAATTATTTGCCATACATGGAGTACTTAATATTTGCTCCATTCAGTTCTTCACTAAAATACGCGACTGGCCTGATGTCTTGGCTTAAGACTGCTCCAATGGAAAATCCACTCGTGTCACACCTGACCTGAAATATCTTGCTGAAATCTGGCAAAACCAGAATTAGTTGCTCAGTGATCTTCTTCTTCAGCAGGTTGAAGCTCTTCTCCGCTTCCTCCATCCAGTGAAAATATTTACATCTTTTCTTCACCATATCCTTCATCGGTGTGCTAATTCCACTAAAGTTTCTGATGAATTTCCTATAGAAGCTAGCCAAACCATGGAATCTTCGAACTTCAAACACGCTCTTCGGCGATGGCCAATCTTTAATCACCTTTATCTTTTCTGGATCCATTTTCAATTCATTTGCAGAGATGAAAAAACCCAAATAAATGAGTTATGTCCTCATAAATGACGATTTCTTCATGTTGATCAGCAATTTCTCTTGATGTAACCTTCTCATCACTGCAGCTAAATGCTTCAAATGCTCTGCTTCAATTTTGTTGAAAATTAATATATCATCAAGATATACAATGATGAATTTCCCAATGAAATCCCTCAGGACTTCATTCATCAACCTCATGAAATTACTGGGCACATTCGTCAAGCCAAATGGCATGACAATCCATTAATATAACCCTTCATTCATCTTGAATGTTGTCTTCCATTCATCACCTTCTCTCATTCTAATATGATGATATCCGCTTTTCAAATCAATCTTTGAAAAAAACTTTGCTCCACTTAAGAAATCCATCAATTCATCCATCCTTGGCAATGGGAACCTGTACCTGATGGTAAATCTTTTGATTTTCCTTGAGTTTGTACACATTCTCTAGCCACCGTCCCTTCTTGGGTTGAGCACTGTTGGAACAACGCATGGACTCAAGCTCTCCCGAATCAATCCTTTGTCCATTAAGTCATGGACCTGTCTCTTAACTTCTTCATTCTCCTACGACGTCAACCTATAAGATGATTTGTTTAGAAAACTGGCTCCAGGTATAAGATCTATATGATGTCTTATACTCCTGATAGGTGGCAATGAACAAGGTAGTTCGTTCACTACTATATCAGCAAATTCTTCCAGCAACTCCTAGATTTCTTCCGGTAAATCATCTATCCTAGTGTTGTTCAAAACAATTATGGGCTTCCTAACCAAAATGAATTGTGTGTCTTCCTTATTCTTGACTTCCTTAAGAATTTCCTTCCCACTCATAAGAATTACAGTGTTGCTCATCTATGTTTTCACCTCTTTATCCTTAATTGGCAGCAACATGTGTGTCCTACCATTTTTTTCTAGAGTGTACATGTTCTTTCTCCCATCATGCACCACATTCCTATCATATTTCCATGGTCTACCCAACAATAGATGACAAAAATCTATGGGAATGACATCAAATAATACCTCATCTTTATATCCTCCTATTTTAAATTCAACTAAACATTGTTTAGTGACATTTACCTGATGTCCTTTTTTTAGCCACGAAACTTTTTATGGGCTTGGATGTGCAACAGTCTCTAGCTCCAGCTTTTCTACCATTTCCATGGATACAAGATTATCTATGCTACCACTGTCCACTATGACCTTGCATACCCTGTCTTTGGTTTTGCATGCAGTCTGAAACATATTGTTTCTTTGGGCTGGGTTATCTGGCTCCTTCTCCGGTTTCAATAAAACTTTCTGCATCATCAAATATATTCTGCCCTCAGCATCCTCTGCCTCAACATTCCATCCTTGAGCTTCAACAATGTGAGTTTCACCACCATATTTCTTCCTATCTGGACACTCATAGGATTTATGTCCGATTATTCCATAGACAAAGAATTTCACTTCACCTCCTCTGCCTCTTCCTCTTCCTCTGTCTCGAGGAAAAGTATTTCTATCAGCATACTGCCTCCCCTGTGAACTTCCTCCTCTCTGATATTGAGTTTGAGGTTTATTCCCCTCTTCTTTAGGCTTCTGAGTTCTGTCCTGGGTAATTGTCTTGCCTCTGCTTTGACTTCTGCCTTGGCCTCTTTGACCTTTCTTTCGGCTCATCTTCTCTTCAGCTTTTAGAGCCATCTGATAAGCATATTCTACATCTCAGATGGTCATCATGCTCATCTTGTCCTGAATGTCATATCGTAGACCATTCATATACCTGGAAACTTTCTCATCATTGCTTTCCCGATGACCTGCTCTGATGTTTATCCTATAGAACTCTTCAGTGTATTCTTTCACTGACGTCAACTTCTGTCTCGAATTATGCATCCTATGAAACAGATTTATTTGATAATCCCTGGGTATAAACTTGTCTTTCATTTTTGCAACCATTCTATCCCAGCTCTTGATTTTCTTCTTGCCCTTGCAAAGTTTGTCAGCCTGCAGTTCATCCCACCACAATGTTGCATTCCCTTTAAGTCTAGTAACAACATGTTTGACTTTCTTGTCTTCCTCGACATCCTCATAGTCGAAGTGTTTGTCTAGAGCTCTAATCTATCCTAGAAGCTCTTCAACATCTAGGTTGCCTTCATACATTGGAATGTTCATTTTTTCCCTAGCACCTATCCTTGCAACATACCTGAATAGGCGTTCTTCTGCAACATCTTCGACTGCAACTTCCTTAGTCTTCTTCTCCTTCATTTCCAACTTCATTTTCACCTTCAGCTTTGTTGATATCCCCAGCGTCAACTGTTCCCCTCTGTGATGTCTCCATAGCATCAAGTATGGCATGTAATTCACGCATTTCTCTTTCCACTGCTGGATCAGGTATGGGCCTTTCTCTTCTTCTCGGCGGCATGGCTATAAAATTCCTATTTTCTCTCTGTTGTAGAAAGCAAAGAATTTTTTATGGGCTTTGATACCACAATTGGTGAAGACTTCATTCCCTTAGGCCGAGATCCACACAGGATCTTCTCTAAACCACGACAAGGGTTAACTGAACTCCATGTTTAAGCTCGCAAAGGATTTCGGGTCTCCTGAATTTGGCACTTCGAATACAATGCCATAGCCCTTGGCAATAGTCAAAATGTGAAATTATGAATGGGTTTAAGGTGTAAGCCCCCTCTTCATCCCCTTCTCCAATAGGACCACATCCAAGCCTTAACGCAAGCACCTTTCACAACTCATGACTTCGTGAGTTGGAGTGCCAACCTCTCTTTCTCTTCCCTTATGAATCCCTGAAACGCGATATGTCAACAAAGGTTGACTCCACCCAAAGCGACGGGTGCATGCCACCTATCACCT
Organism: Picea mariana; assembly: GCA_032191745.1. NCBI lineage: Eukaryota > Viridiplantae > Streptophyta > Pinopsida > Pinales > Pinaceae > Picea > Picea mariana. The sequence goes on from JASDQU011314091.1 coordinate 22,022, forward strand.
TTGTTTACTCTGCTTACAGAGTGGGTCCTTTCCACCTGTTAGCACGAGTCTTCGGCTTTCGCAGCTTGAGATAACAGCGATTAGTCGTTCCTCTCCATCTACAAATCCCCAACTCCGAAATTGTGCCTTCGACGAGATCAATGGTTGTGTGCCTCCCTTGATCCAATGACCCTCGTTGTATCAAGATTTTGTCAATTAGAAATCCAAAACACTCGACCCAAACCAATGGTCACTCCATTCCCCGAACTCTGATACGGGAATTCACATATGAGATCAACAACCCTCATTGATCCGGATATGACGGTCATTATCCTTCCTGAGCTTAAGAGTGTTGAAAGACACTCGGTCTTAATCCTTCCATTGTTCCACAAGATCCCATGGCTCACAGAACTTTGGCACTTCCTATTGAAGCAATTCCACCATCTAATTCAACTTCTCAAGCACTTCTAGCCAAATGACTTGTTGTCCTCCCTCCTAAAATTGACTTCTGTGAGATGATTTTGACCTTTTCCTCCCTTTAAACACTTCATAGGTTCTATCCCTTCTAATCTTTCACTTGTGAACTCAATACTTCCAAAAGGGTTCCCTGCATGCACTCCTTGCGGCGATTTTCAAATAACCTCTAGTTACTTGGGTCTTCGATTCTGTGCACCTATCACAACAACAGTCTCTCAATCTCCCTCTTGAGTTGGTAAAATCCAAGACCTCGATCAGCCTGTGTACACCTTCCACGACTCTTAAGCTAACCTTGCACTTCAGCCTATAAAAACATGATTTGAATCTCCTCTGAGAGTTCTAAGATGAAACTCATAGCCTGGTCGACGCACTCCTTGCGGACCCTCCACTACACTCTTTGCGAGAGTTCTTAGAAAGGGATACAACTGAAACTCATTCTCCCCTTGTCTAGAATTCAAACATTCAACATAGAATTCTAGAGCATACACACACACATTTCATTGAAATAAAATGCACACAGAGAATATAAAATAGCTTGCAACATACCATTCAACAGGTGGTTCCAACAACCATAACAAACACATAGATTGGAATCAAAGATTTCTTCTATTAATTCCAGTGCTCCTATACATGGTAAATAACAATAGCTAGAATGCATAAAATTCTTTGTTCTCCTCTGCAGCTTTACAGTTGACAAAAATTCTGAATAATAATGAGTTATCTTCAAGATACAAGGTGAGGATGTCTATCATCCATTTTTCATCCTAAGCTCCTAAAACTGTCTAATCTATTAAGTTAAATCTACCTACTAGCATTAAACACACATAAATTCCTATTACATCCAGCTGATAGGAACATACGCTCCAAAATCAGTTTGGATCTTCAAGATATAAATGTGACTGCACTTTCCTCCTATCCATTACATTAATGTTGCAGATTTTGAAATTCACAATGTTTTCACAAAAACCTATTTAATTTCATCTACATGTCCAGCTGTCTTCTTTGGCTAGGCGTGTTGTTAGGGTCCTAACCTGCACATAAGTAGAACAATATATTCGGATGTAATAAAGTTCAATATTAATAAGGCCTTTCAATAAAATAGAATAAGGTGGATGTAAGAAGACCTAACAGAAGCTTCCACTTCTAGAAGGATCTTCCTCTAGATGCTTCTTTTTAGTATAAATAGGAGTCGAGGGTATGAGAACCCTAATTTGGATATTATTGTAATAGAGCTCTTCTCAACTGGAGTTTTCCCCCTCGAAGAGGCCCGTGAACATTTCTTTCAGATTCAAAGTGTTATTTCTGTTATTATTCTCATATTATTTCAGTGCTATTGTGGTGAATGTTATGGTTATATTGTTGTTATTCTTCCATTTCTATCCTTTTATTTATGTTCTGCATACATTTTATATATGTTATATTACAAGTGGTATCAGAGCACTTTCCTCGGCAGAAAGTGTGGGTTAAATTTTTTTTTTAGGGTAGAGACGTATTCCGACGTCTTTAAGCCATAGAGATCTGTCTTTACACGCATAAACCCATGGTTAAGGGATTCATACACGCAGGAAATACAAGTGGTACTTAAGCACACATATGTTGGCCACCCTTCTAACCCCTGTTGGTACCCCTTCGAGTGGTAGCGCATCAGACGACACTTATGTATGGATCGGCCTATATTACTTGAAAGCCCTCTTTAGATAAACCGATCAGCCACCTGACTTCTATAGTGTCACCGAGAACAACACTCGGGAAGATACTCTCTAGTACCTGGGTAGTCGGGTAGTACGGCTAAGGGTACGGTCTATCCTCCTTAGTTAGTGTTATAAGCAAAATCTGTCCGTAGGGGACGGATCCGACCTATCCGGCTGTGAAGCCGGTTACAGCCTCTTTGGTAGCTCGGCACGAGGCAGAGGCTACCCGCACCACAGGTGGTCCTTTGCCTGAGGTGGTAAAGAAGGGGAAGACGAAAGGTGAAAGACTTACAAGAAGTCCTTCTCAGGACCACCCACCTTGGGTGTTATCCTTCCTTAACTTCCTGGATGGCCGAAATGGCCTGGGGGATGAAATTTATGGACAATGGAATGAAAATGAGCTCGCTGATTTTTAGGACAGCGAACTAAATAAAGTGGACAGCGAGCTGTTCACTCACTTAAAGTGTTGGAAACTGCCCCAG
>JASDQU011314092.1:5287-24653 GCA_032191745.1 Picea mariana
GTACAGGGTACGATCAGAGTTACACCTTCAAGTTATTATTGATGGACAAATCATTCTTTTTCAAAATGGAAACCTTGTTAAATTCCCACCAACAATTCCCTCTTCGTAATGGTAAAACGACTCAAATCGTTTTTTGTGCTGAGCCTCACCAAAACATTGCGTTGTGTCTCACCTTTGCATACCCCAAGATTCAAACTGTCGACGTACCTGCATACACCACCACCATTTCGAATTGCACCCTGTTGTCCTCCCCACGCATTTCAAATCCCTATATTCTAGTTCGTTATCCCTACGTCCTAGCCCATTGCTCCTCCACGCATCATAAAATCCCTACAACACTGCACATTAACCGTCCCTATTTCGAAAATCTCTGATAGAGAAACAAAATTGTATGTTGACAATCATACTGTCAACATACAAGATTTCGTTCTGTGGAAAACACGAGGGTATTGCAGAGATACGTGGTGAAACAAGGATAGGAGACGTATCCAAACAGGAATTGACCTCTGGAGGTAAGTCGAACTCAGAATTTACACAGTCAAGTATAAATTCAACACCCTGGATGCAATTGTAAACAAGCTAGTCCATGATTTAACAGAGCCTGAATATCTAAGAAGGAAATCAAGTCAGAGTTTGAACAGAGGAGCCCGAGAATTTCTCAATTTTACCAGGTATGCCTGTGAAAAATTCTTCATAAAACAGAGAACAATTTTAGGAATAAAAATAAGAGATTTCTTTTTTATTTGAACATAAACTCTTCAGAAATTAAAAATACACACAGAGCTGGAAATTTGAGAAGTATTGCAGAGTTGAAGTTTTTTTCAAAAACAGTGGATATTTTGACTTTTCTGAAACCATACACAGTCACACCAAGACTAGAAAGTTTTGAAAAATTGCAGAGTTGAAGTTTTTTTTCAGACGGTGAGAATATTGGAGGTCTTGTTTTTAAATTTTGTTGAAATATGGTATCAAGATATGAACCTGAGAGGTTTGTAGCATCAGAAATACATAAAGATTGCATGCAAATACTGGAACAAAAACAGTGGCTAAGTTTTTTTGAAAAATTTGAGGGATTTTGTGAAGGAATTGCTTTAGACTTTGCCTACTCATTTGATGGAGAGAGAGCCACTGTTGGGAATTTTACCCTCAGGATCACTGAATATAGTCTTGTAGTTGTCACTGGACTACCACAGATAGGGGAGAGATACTTTAAAACCAAACATTTCAAGGACAAATCATGGGTGCCTTTCATTTCAAGGTCCAGGGTAGCATCAGTGAACTGGAAGAAAGGTATCCCAAGGAGTTGGTTAGTCCATCCCTGGGATGAGTTGGCATATCTTATACAAAAATTCATAACCTGTGAAGGTAGGTTCAACATCATTTATTTATACCATATTAAACTGCTACAACATTTGAGAGGGGACTGTGATATTAATATGCCATACTTTCTCTTACAAAGCCTCTCCAAAATGGCCAAGACTGTCCAGAAACAGGGTAGGAACACAGGGAGGAGTTTGTATCATTGTGGTCTTATCAAAATGATTGTCAAAAATGAACTTCTGAAGGAAAATATGAGTTGGCAACAGTTTACCATTGAGAATGGTTTTGAGACCATAAAAGAGGAAGAAGGAGAGGAGCAAATTCTGATGGTGACTGATGATGAAGGAGAGGAGCAAATTCTGATGGTGACTGATGATGAAGGAGAGGTACATCACCCCAAGGCGACAAGCCCAAAACTGCCTTCGGGGGGAAGAAAAACAAGAAGCATGGTATTAAAAGAAAAGGAACTTGCAGAAAAAGATAAAATTTTTACCACTTATGAAAGGAGGACAAGAAAGAGGCCACAAGTCCAGAAAGGCCAAATTCAAGAGGAAGATGATAAGGCACAACAGGCACAATATGAACACATTCAGACACTTGAGGCACAGTCATTTGAAAATGATGGCTTTGAGGTACAGGAAACCCCTACCTATGCACAAATGAAAGTGGATATGGAACAACTAATCAAGGATATGAAAGAAGAACCCCAGATGGAGGAGGTGGTTGGTACTTCCACCGCTGAACTTGACAAGAAGAAAAAGAAAATAAGAAAGATGAAAAGAAAAATCAAAGAGATCAAAGTCTTTGAAAGGTACATCAAAAAATAAAATGAGATGCTGAGAAATCAAAGTTACAGAACACAAGAGGAAAATGACAGTCTAAAGAAGAAAAATAAAAAGCTTCAAAAACAGAATAAGTTGATTTCCAAACAAGCTTATAAATGGTTCCAGCAGAAAAAGGATTATAAAGAGAAGTATCAAAAGATGAAGGCACTTCACACAGCTCAGGCAAATGTGGAAACCTTGTTGCAGGCAGCAGAAGTAGCAGAAGAGAAGTGACACAGGACGGGGACATTTTTGTGCATGAGGAAATGCAATGACTTCCTCTTGGGGGAGATGTTGAGTCCATTTTTGTGCTTCCATAAACCATACTTTTTCCTCTTTATTTGTCCATTTTTCCTTCATTTAATTTCACATTTTCCATGAAACATCCTATTCAAGGTATATTTTTCATTCTTTGGCTTTAGAATTGAATTTTCTAAATTTTAGCATTAAAATTGGAAATTTACCAGAAATTACAGGATTTGACCAAATCCCGTAAAAGATCTGTGGTTTGTATACTTGAAGGACACCTGGGTGGAATATAACACTTGGGTTGTGTTCCCAGATGTACAAGGATGGAGAATAAGCTATCAGATTCGAAATCTGAGACTACTAGATGTCTAGTCAACGCTGGTCAAACAGGGCCACTTCAGCAGAAATTGCCCTGTTTCAGCCTTAAATCTTGGACAGTTTTTTATTTCATGGGATTTTGACCACATATTGAGAATCTAAAGGAGGCATTCGACCCTCCTAGGATATTGTGGACCTATTGATGATATTTAGGAGACATTTTAGCATTTATGGTTTTTAGACTCTTGTATAAATACTCTTAAGCCTAAACTAGTAAGGCACCTTTGGATGAATGAAGAAACTTGAGAATTTGCACTCTTGAAGATCAGCTCTGTGTTTTTGTTTATTTGAATTCTTATGGTGATTTGAATGCTACTGGAGTCCTTTCTTAGCTGAAGTTAACCAAAGTGTACCAGGGAAGCAGTGGAGGGCCCCCATTGCCAACTAGTACACTCTTTCCTTGTGTTATTTTTAAGTATATGTTTTAGATCTTGTTTGTTGTAGATGAATTTTATCTTGTTGTAGGTAAATGAATTTCATAGATCAGTTACATGCTTAATGTTTTCAAGCCTTACTCATAATTGTGAATGGATTCTTGAATGAGAACTCAATGTGCAGTTAGACTTCAAACATTAAGATAGTTTTGAATGCTTTTGAGTTATTTTATGCTTTCAATATTTTGATTTGATTTGATGTTAATGAATGAATGAAGGAATACAATGAATGCATCTCTTGAATAAGTGTTTTGTTCTTCCAACATTGGATAGGTTTTAAACTTCCTTTTGAATGCTTACTGTTTTTACCATTTAGAACAACAAGTGCTGATTATTGTCATGAGATCTATGAAGATGACTTCTGAATAGGAGCTTAGCATCTCTTTCACATTCAGCCTTAGAATAGTTGGATAGGTCTTAAACTTCCCTTTGAATGCTTACTGTTTTTACCATTTAGAACAATAAGTGTTGATTACTGTCATGAGATCTATGAAGATGACTTTTGAATAGGAGCTTAGCATCTCTTTCACATTCAGCCTTAGAACATATCTTTGGTTTATCTCCATAAAAGATAAAAACTATCTCTAAAATCCATATACTTTGGACATGCCTCTAAGTCTTACAAACACCGGATTGACAATCATTTACACTCTAATTTGCTAGGGTAGATTAGATCTCAACAGTGTTGATAATCTATGTAATCAAAATGTCTTTCCAAAAGGAGAATCCGCAAATATATCTTTAATAAAGTAGGACTTTGAATAGAATATACATTATTGAGCTGTAGTACTACCAACTGCGAGTCAATTCGAACAACCAAATGACGAATTCTGAGAGAGATAGCATCAACCAATAATTCAACCACGGCGCTATACTCTGCAATGTTGTTGGTTGCGCGGCCCAGACATATACCTCGTAGAGATATGAGTTCGTTTGTCGGGGCATAGATTTCCCATGGAGCGGAAGCTAGGTTCCGAGTACTACGGCTAGCACCATCAGAGAAGCCAATATAAGGTAGCGAATACTCCGACATCTGGCAATCAAACACAACGTCACGTAAGGGTAGAGACTAGATAACGTCAAAAGAAAATCTAAAGTAACACACTCACTCAGTATGATACATAAAAATACAAGTACTCATGCACAAATGACTCATGCATAGTACTTCTTCAAGTACAACCCATTCCTGGGTTCACTCAAAGGCACACCATCATAGTCCACTAGCTCATACGCTCCTTTTTCCAAAACTTTGCTAACAATATAAGGCCCACTCCACATTGGTTCGAATTTCCCAGCTCCTAGGACATATTTATCTTGTTCATATAGAAGAACAAGATCTCATTCAGAGAAGATACGAGGTTTGACATGCTTGTCATACTGTGCCTTAACAGGTTTCTTCTGGGCTTCTATTACAAGAGTAGCGTCACGGCGAGTCTCGTCTAATCGCANTGTTCATATAGAAGAACAAGATCTCCTTCAGAGAAGACACGAGGTTTGACATGCTTGTCATACTGTGCCTTAACATGTTTCTTCTGGGCTTCTATTACAAGAGTAGCGTCACGGCGAGTCTCATCTAATCGCATCAAATACAACAGATGTTCCTCTTCGGCAGAAGTATTAGGTAAGAGCTCTACAACTAGCTTCAAAGATGGGATTTCACATTCTATTGGTAGAATGGCTTCCATGCCATAAACTAAACGAAAGGGTGTAAATCCTGTGGCATATTTAACAGATGTTCGATATGCCCACAATGCCAAAAATAACATTGTGTGCCAGCTATTTTTATGGATTCCTATCATCCGTCGAATCATAGTTATAAGAACCTTATTGATGGCTTTGACCTAGCCATTAGCTTATGGATAATAGGGTGTTGAGCTATCATGACGAAGGCCCAACTTCTCTGCAAGTTCAGACATCATATAATTTCTAACATGACTACCATGATCGGTAATGATAGCCTGAGGGACACCAAAACGAGTGATGACATGGTTGAAAAGGAATAACGTTGCAGTCTTCCCAGTATTGTCGAATGTCGACATCGCCTCGACCCACTTAGTAAAATAATCAACAGCTACAATAATATAACCATGCCCCCCAGCCGAGTGAGGGTGACATGTCATGAAATCAATGCCCCATTTAGAAAAAGGACCTACTGAGACTACAGGATGAAGGGGAGTAGGATGCGACTGAATCTTCTGATTATAGGTCTGGCAGGCATGACACTTCTGAACAGCAGTGATGCAGTCAGTGAATAGGGAAGACCAAAAGTAACCTACACGTAAGATCTTCTGGGCAGTAGCATACCCAGACATATGACCACCACATGCTCCTGCATGGCATTCATTCAAAGCTTTCTCAGCTTCGTCAAAAGTCAAACAACGCCGAAAGACAGAGTCAATGCCTCGACGGTAAAGAGTATCACCAAGGATAATATAATGACGTGCTTGATAACGGACACGACGTCGTTCATTACTGGACAAAGCAGGAGGGAAAGTTTGAGTTTGGAGATATATAATTATATCTCCATACCAAATATCGTCGGTACTGATAAGGAAAAGTGACTCGTCAGGTAATGAATCAACTGCTACCTTTTCCGTGGCAGTGTGGGGAAAATCACAAATTAACTCAGCGAAAACTAGAGATTTCTTCAACATGGCACGATCGAATTCCAAATCGAACTCCTGGAGAATAACAATCCACTTGGAGTACTTTCCCCCCAGCAATTGACGTGTCAATATATGTTGCATGGGGTTACAGTGTGAAATCACTGTATTCTTCCTGGAGAGAATATAATGACGAAAACGTTGAACTGCTTGAACAGCAGCAAAATCCAGTTTCTCAACATGTTGGTACTTGATTTCCGTGGATGATAAACTTCTACTCAAGTAATACATAACATGTTCATCGTGGTTATCATCCTCTTGAACGAGGACCATGCCGATAGTGTACGCAGAGGCAGCTAGATAAAAAAAGTAATCTCGACTATAATCCGAAGGGAAAAGAAGAGGAGATTTTGTGAGGGACAACTTTAAAGCTTCAAAAGCGTTGTTAGAAACCTTATCCCAGACAAACTTTGAACCTTTCTTTAGAAGACGTGTGAAACCGCGAGTAATCTTGGCGTAATTTGGGATGAACCGACAAAGAAAGTTATCTTTCCCCTGCAAACTTTGTAACTGGCACAGTGAAGAAGGAGGAGGGAGATTAAGAATCGCTTCAACCTTAATAGGATCTACCCGGATCCCATGAGGGGAAACAATGAAACTGAGGAGACGGTCGGATTCTACGCAAAAGACACATTTATGAGGATTCAAGTGAATGCGATAGAATCGACAACGAACGAAAATTGCTCAGAGATGATTAGGGTGATCGACTCTACGTAAAGAGTGAGCTGACAAATCGTCCAAATAAGGTTGAACAATATGCTTGATATCGTGAAATGCGTAAGACATAGCACGTTGGAACATATCACCTGCGTTCTTCAGACCAAAGGGAAGTTTCCTGTAGGCGAAAGTACCCCAAGGACAAATAAAAGCCGTTTTATGTTGGTCCTCAGGAGCGATATTGATTTGATTATACCCGGAAAATCCATCCATGAGGGAAAAAATTTCACTACCGGCACACTCATTGACGATCTGGTCAACGAAAGGGGTTGGAAAATTGTCCTTCGGACAAGATTTGTTAATATCCCTATAATCCACACAAACACGTATACTACCACCTTTCTTATCAATCGATACGGGGTTGGAAACCCACTCTATCAATGCCACGGGGTAGATGAAACCGGCTTTAAGAAGTTTTTCAACTTCGAGTTTAATGGCTGCCGCTTTACGTGGATGGACAGGATGGAGGCGCTGTCGGATTGGTTTAGCTCCGGGGTATGTCTTAATCTCATGAACGATGATAGCAGGGTCAATACCCGGCATCTCTTCGTAACTCCACGCAAAGATATCACGAAATTATTTAAACAAGGAAGTATAAGCGACAATTTCTTCGGGAGAACACGAAGCTCCAATATAAACGTTTTCGACTATTCCAGGTTTCACGGAAATATCTATGGGTACCGTGGGAGAAATTTTACTGAGGTTCCCTTCTGTAAACACATCTCGTGTAGATTGGGGAACAATGGATATAACAACAACGGTCGACGGAGTCGAAATCCGTTGATAATTCTCAAGATTTTGTTGTTCCAGAAACAGTATGGAACGCTGATTTCCATCGTCCCAAGGGGTGTCCTCCATGACGGACATGATCATCTCATCAGTGGGAAAGATGACACAGAAAGGATCAGGAGACAACTCGTCAAAAGAAGAAGTAGGAAGGGTTGCCGATTGAATATCTTGATAAGCGGACTCGGCCGAACTTAATGGCATGATGTCGCCGAAACGAACATGATCTCCAAGATCAGGGACTACCCAAGGGTCAGCAGACACCGAAAGTTCATGAGGTACAGTAGATATCATATTAATAGAAGCAATAAATGGGCGTGGAAGATCAGGTGGTGGTGGTATGGGGAAAGTACCCATTAACAAAGAATCTTTTAAAATACCGACCCCGACATTCTCGTAACCCAGTGGGGTTTTAGCGATGAAAGGCATGTTGCCAACGTGAGTATCAGCATTAAAAAAGGCAAGTTGATCGACCGTAACCACTTTTCCCTGGTGAGGAAATCGTACGACATGGAAAAGGGTTGACACAACAGCACGCATAGAATCGACCCAGCTACGACCAAGTAGAAGATTATAATCTAGGGGGGTATCAAAAAATTCCATTTCCACTTGGACGGTCTTACCTTCCAGAGTGACAGGAAACGATGGTAGAACACCATAAGGCTTAAAACCTGAGCCATTGAAGGCTCTTAAAGTGTTTTGGGATTCATTTAAAGGAGGAGAGCCACTAGATTTCCAACAAGTAAAAGACATTACACACATAGAGGCACCCTCATCAATAACAGTCCGACAAATGCTCTTGTCAGCGACAACAACTTGGATTTGAAATGCAAGCTATGGGGGTAACCTTGGAATATGATATTCCAAGTTAAATACTATCAGATTCCTATCTGTTGGATCAATGCCACCTATAGCTTTCAACAGCGCCCTTCGTTGTGCAGGACAAGACTGAAGGACTTCCAGGGCAGACATCGCTAAGGGTGCTTGGGCCAGATATTCGACAATGCTATAGTTCTGGGCTGCCCGAGCATGAGAATTGAATGCCGACTTCTTAATGACACCTTTCGGGGGTGGTCGTATAACTGTATCAAGGCTCAGTCGTTCGAGATGAAGAGGACCGTTTGTGGGTGGATTCGATGGAGAGGGATGTACCAGATCGGGAGGTAAGTCGTCAACCTTCTCCTTAGAAGGAGCGTAGTCTTTAGATCTAGTGGTAAGTGAAACATTGTCTTTCTTGGAATCACCAGTGCACATCAAAAAATAAGATGATGTAGAAGTAGAGGGTTGGTCGTGGATGACCAACGAAGCCTGTTGTTGAGACGGGAAGGGTTGAGACAAGACTGTCGGAGTAGAGGGTTTGGGTGTTCCTTGAAGGAACTTGTTAACCTCGGCACGTCTCAAACAATCCTTCATGTAGTGATCGTCACCACAGATAAGGCAAGGGTAGCGTGGTTTGCGCTTATCCCGGTCATCAACAGGAGGGGATTTGGTTTGCTTATTCTGATTATTGTGTTTACTCTCCTTATTCTTGCCTCTCCCTTTCTTATACTTATTCTTACCAGTCGACGTAGATTGAACAATGTTCACTTCAGAGGTTTTACCGGTGGGAGGAGCAGGAGACGGAGCACTTTGAACATTAGAAGAATTGGATTTAGGGGTTGTAGTTGAAATGGAATGTGAGTGGCTATGAGTGATACCAATCACACCATCAGCTGTATGCGAGGCAGGTGGAGTAGCAGGAGTGTTGGAACTACCAGGACGAGGTAAATCAGGTAGTAAATCATACAAGGTTCCCGTTTGCGAATAAACGAGATCAAGATACTGAGCATGACTAATAGCCTGCTCTTCTGTGGCAATGCCACCCATAGCAATGCCTTTACCAATTTTGTTTACAAAAGACTTTGTAAACCATTCTGCCAGTAACTGATCAGGAAGCTCAAGTTTAATGAGACGTCGCCTCCGTCGCCACTCATGAATATGATCAGAGATATGAGTGCTCGAGCTTTGTTTGAAGGAGGTTAAAATCTCAATTCCAGTATTGTAACGGATCGATAACTGGTAATTTGTTAGAAAGGCCATTGCAAGGGTGTTGAAATCTGAAAAGAAACCTCATGGTAATTCAATGTACCACTTCGCAACAACACTTGTAAGAGTTTGTTGAAAAATACACAGTCGAATGGAGTCGTCCATCAACGAGTTGGACGAACACCACAAATGGAAATTCATGACATGATTATTTGGGTTCTCTCCCACCTTCCCATCGAATTTTGGAATATTCGATGGAAGCTTTGCAAGAATAGCAGGCCATTAGGGAGAGTGACGAATAGGATCATTAAGAATCCTAGACAAATCTGGTAAATCCAAAGTAGCAAGAAAAGGCAATTGTCGGTTTACTTGTGGGTACTGATGACTTTAGGGTGGAAGCCCCGTTGGCAGACCAGTAGGAGCATAAGAAGACTGTCCGTAGAGGGAAGCTCCGGGTTGGTTTGGTGGTGGCTGGATAGGGTAGTAGCCCCAAGGATTAGAACCTTGAATTTGAGCAAGGACCTGAGGTTGGGAAGTTTGACCCGAACCCCAAATAGGATTAGTCACACCTGGATATGGTTGGCCGACAGGAGGGACTGTTTCTTGCCCCCCAGTAAGAGGTAGTTTTCGTAAAAGCTGTTGCCAATACTGGGCCAACTCAGGAGGTATGTTTTGTCCTAAAGGTGAGGTTGGTCCCCCTATCAAAGGGACAGTTCCACCCGGAAGTTGTGTACCAACCGTAGGTTGTGTAGTAACTGTGTTATGTTTGGGAAAAGGAAAAGGAAACGTACTACCCTGTCCACCAACAGGATTGTGCAAGTTTGGTGCAACAGTCGGGATAGTGCTACTAGTATTAGAATTGCCAGTAGGAAATTGAGGGAGTGTCAAGATGAAACTGGGAATAGGATGCCCAGGAAACTGAGGACCACCTAGAGAACTAGCTGGAGTTAGTGGAGGTGTTGGATGGGAAACATTCAACAAAGGATTCAGCACATGGTAACCAGGAGGTAAATTCGGGTTAACCTCAGGAGTTCGCTGGATATTGATAGGGGCAAGAGTAGTTGTAGGAATCTCGATTTGGACACTCGTAGTATTCGCGACATGGGCCATCTCGGGAGGAAGAACAAAACGATAAGTGGTAGTCGCTAGTGTAGTCTCTGGTTCAGGAGACACAGGAGGGTTGATTTCGTAGACAGGGTTTGACTCAGTACCAAACAAGACTCGTCAGAAATCACCCGACCAAAAAGGATCTTGGCCTACTACACTGTGAGAAGGCCCAACACTTGATTCAGAGGATGTAACAACGGTTTCTTCAGAAGGATTTAATCGTCCAACAGGTCATTCACCACGATGAATGTGATAGTCCTCTATAGTATGGGTTATTCAAAAATCAGCAAGAGGATCAGTGGATTCTACTTGTGGAGGTGGTGTAAAAACTTCTGGGATGTCACTTATGTCCACATGTGGTAGAGTAACAAGGGGAATTTCACCCGGATGAGGAGATTCCTTAGGGGTACCCTCAGGTGTTGTCATATGTAAAGGTTGTGAAGCTTCCGGATGTTCCGGGGACAAACCTTGCATCCTACGTGAACATCGTGGGGGAGAAATTGTAAACAAGTATCCAACTCCCCAACGAAAATCTTATGGTCAACTTTGAGAAACAAACAACACACCCTAGTAAACAAAATCTAGAAGCAATCACCAAGCAAACAATACCTTCTAATATCGAAGCCACTAGTTGGTGATGAAATCCAACGTCGCAACAACGAGACGAGAAGGGTCGAGGCTAAGGTGGGAAATTTACGTTGATGATCTGCTTAACAGACTTACGCCCTGGTGCAAGCTCCCACACATAATCGTGGGTATACCCTCCAAGGAGCCCGAGTGAGTTTGATCAACGTCGATTCCATGTACCGTGAAGACTTTCCCCTCCACAGTCACCTTGGGTAAGAACCTAGAGAGATAAGCCACTAAGGTTACCACAGACAATAGTACAACCTAGGGAAACAGTCATCAGTCCGATCCACACGCAAAGGCAGGATATCTAGCCCGAAATCAACTCAAAGGCTTCCACTCATAATTGTGGGTATACCTCGGAGTGACCCCCGTAATACGTGCAATATCTACACCGATGTCAACAAAGCAGGGTTAGTAACTCTGCCAACACCAATGTGACCTAATGCTTGACCCTTGTGTTAGAAGGGCTTCCCAGGACAATATGCTGCCAATGGAATTTAACACTCCCTAACTCAAGATGCTATTGTTTGTTTTTGAGCTTTTGGAGAGTGTGTCTCTCTTCCTACTCCAAAGCACTAGCCTAGCTAAATGTTGGTGTAAAAGAGCCCTAGAAAAGAGTTACTAGGTCAATTTTAATATTACGTAATGTTTTAAAAGGTTGTTGTTTACTCGAAGGTAATGGAAGTGAAACTCATGATGTATGACTCTGACCCAAATAATGCAAGGATAATGATAAAAAATGATTCTTTTCATTCCATGAATCCTAGTTATGGGAGAGAGAGAGTATCTTCCAAATCAATCTCAATAATACAATGCAAGTGCAATGCTCAATTTCCGTTCATATGCCAATGTAAACAATCATATATCAATGAACAATTTCCATATGTTTTTTTCAAACAAACTCTAAAAACTTGATTTTCAATGTTTTTGAAAAGAAAAAAACAAACTCTTGAAAGAAAACTTGTTGTTCACTTTCCAAGAAGAACTCTGATTAATGAGAAAAGAAAATCAAACCCTCAATAATCAAACTATGACAACCCAACCAAAAATTTCAACGAAAGTAAAGACAAAAGCAAACCAAGGAGTTCCTCAATGCAAATGAAAAAATGTCCTTTCGAACCCACAAGCAAATGAGAAACACCAAACACTCAACTCTCAACCAATCACTAGTTCTTAGCCAGCTCAACACACTCAACTCCATAAATTAGAGAGAATGAAAATGCCAAAAAGAGCCAAGAAATGAAAGTCAAGCTGTAAAGGCAAGCAAAAACCTAGAAACCCTAGGTCAGTTCCAGCAAGCCAACTAAAGCAAAATATATGTAAGTCAATGATACAGTAAGCCAAAAAGGTGTAAATCAACAGATATGAGCAGTTGACAGATTCAAAACTTGAATTCAAAAATTTCAAAAAATCTGTTCACAGGCCAGTGTGGAACACAGTGCGAGAAGATAGTGTTCTCGCAGGCCACTTTGATGCAAAGTGCGAACTGTTCGCACTGGAATATATATGCAGAGTGCGAACTTTCCAGGTTCTCGTAGGCTGTCAATGGACACAGTGCGAGAATCCATAAAACTAATGAAAATTTTGAAAGAGCAAGGAAAATTCAAACTGGCTTATAGACCCAGAAGGTCTCTCAGGGTATCCTGAGGACTCAGAGACTGACAAATCAAGAGAAAAATGCAAACAGAGCAAATGGCCACAAAAATTCAAAAACCATAAAGAAAAAAGGGGATAGTTCCCCAGTGGAGTCGCCAATTTTGTTATAGGATAAATCCGTGAGTGCGGACACAAACCGATCTCCCTAGATCCACCTGGATCTAGAACAAAACATGACAGAATAATACACTTTCCCTAGATCTAGATTATTGAATGAACCAAGAAATGAGGATCATGGACATACCTTATGAACGCTTTCCTTAGATCTCTGTTGTTCCAAGATTTTCTCCAATGCTCTCATCCTGTCCAGATCACAACAGAACGAACCAATCGAAGTAAAGGCAAATTAATATATTCAATAACTAGTCTATACATATGATCAAGGAGTTATGTAATAAAGTGACATCATCTTTATGGGAAAGGGACATATTGCTGTATTGAATTAATTGAAAGTGAAACTTACAACCTGAGCCTTGATGTCATAGGTCTCCTTTCGATGGCTCCTAGCTCTGACACACACACTTGCTCATGCATGAAGAAAATCAACCACTTGTGATGACCTTGTTGTTGTCTCTTGCTGCTGTAGCATCAGTCCTCCATATAGTCTTGCACTAATTCTATAATCAATCTCTAGCTAGCTTGCTGCTTGTTTGCTTAACCCTTTCCATGAGAAATCTCCTCAATATATAGGAGAAGATAGATTATTTACTTGGATAGGAAATGATCCCAAGATATCTGGAATGCCAGCACTTGAATAACCATTCGAAGCCAACTCATGTTTCTAGAAGATTCCCTTCTAGAAGATTCGAGATTTTATCTTCTTCCTTCCTTTGGAACATGTTCGCACCCTGGATATTAGTTACAGT
Source organism: Picea mariana (assembly GCA_032191745.1). Classification (NCBI taxonomy): domain Eukaryota; kingdom Viridiplantae; phylum Streptophyta; class Pinopsida; order Pinales; family Pinaceae; genus Picea; species Picea mariana. Next base: position 18,943 of record JASDQU011314092.1, read on the forward strand.
GTGAGAGGTTCGCACCCTAGCTTAAAGCAGCCTGCGAGAATCAGGCATTCTCGCAGGCAGATACATAGGTAGCCTGTGAACATCCTTAAAAACATGATTTCTGGAAGCAGACAAATGTAAATTCTTTCAGGAAAGTGTTCTTAGTGAAGAGATTGATTTTATATCATCATAACATCATCATGACATCGTCACAACGACCAAAATTGCAGATAATAGCTAGCGCCTCACTTCTAACACACACTTCACTTGCTCATTCTCTTATGAGGCAAGCTACAACTTCAAGTTGGTGAGAGGAGAAGAAGGGTGGTGCATCTCTTGGAGGAGGATTTTCTGTATTGGTTGAGTTATCTCTTGAACATTTGATAAGCTATTTATGATGAGAAAGTTTTGTTGGGTTTTCTTCCCCTAGAGGGTTTCCCAGGATAAATGTTGTGTCTATTGTGGATGTGTATTTCTCAGTGATCTTGTTCTTATTATTCTCTTATCTTATGAAATGCAAAGAACTATAATAATGGCATAAACATTAACAATAAAGTTTACAGGTTCCAAAACCTTTGAGAAATACAACTTCATATACACCCCTACAAGGTCATAAAAATGGTGACAAAACACATGGGATTGATAGCATAATTCTTTTTCCACTTCAAGTTGATTACTGTAAACTGTGGGTACAAGTGGAAGAAGGATTGACGTAGGTGGTTGTTGATCCATTGATGACTGTTGATTTACTTCTGGTTGTGTATAAATGATCTCTTCATGTGCCTCAACTAAGGGCTTCTCCTGGTCAAATCTTTGGGTTATGTCTTCTGTGACAAGGACAACCTCTGCATCATACTCCCTGTCTTCATAGTGATCAAATATAGGATAATATTTCTGCTCATCATAACTAGAATATTCATCAAAAACAAGCTTACCTTCATACCTATGATCGACCTCTAAAACAATATTTTCATCAAGAATATAATTGTTAAAAATATTCATTTCCGGAACAACAGTAATTGTTGGTTCTAGTTGTTCATATACATGATTTTCATCTAAAACAAAGTTATGAATGTTGTCCTCTCCGAATACAGGAGTATTATTTATGCTTTCATTTGGATGGTGAAATAAATCATTTTCATCTTTATATTCAGGAGAGCAATCTAAAAAATCTTGAGCACATTCTACATATCCCTCACAATAGCTATGACAAATACTTTCAGAGGGATAAAAAATTTTGTAGTGTTCATTGAATACTCTGTGGAAATCCTTCAAGGATGAAATGTTGGAAGGGGGTAAAGAGAAATACCAGTTACGTGCATCCCCATCCAATGAATACATGAACATTTTCGTCAATATATCTTCATGGTGGATGTCAAGCTGCTGCATCAAATTATGAAATTCATGAAGATGATCAATAGGGTTGTCATCCTTACCTTCATAAAATATGGGCAATAGATCTTTCCATTCATCAATAAGAGGCATAGGATGTGGATAATCCTCTATAGATGAGAAATCGAGTGGGGAAAACCTCCTCGCTAGGATAGCCTTCATAACCATTTAATTTGTCTCATTCCAGTGGATTCACCAACATATTCTTAACAATGGAGTCGTCGTGGTGAATGTGCAGTCTTGAAGGTGTCCAACTTCAATCACCATCTAAAGCTAGAGCTATGCAATGTCATTCTTCCTAGGGATCTTTTCAATATGCTCAAATCCGTCCCCAACAATGGCGCCAAAAGATGTTAGCACTGGAAGTTGCACTTGGACTGCTTCAAGTACAAGCCCAACACATCTTGAAATGATAAGGGTTTAATTTGGATAAGATGGGTTTCAAGAAATTATGAGAGTGGTTAAATTAATCAAGAAAGCAATGAAACCATTGGGCATGGAGTCCATGAAAATAAATTGTGATCTTGAACTAACATTCTATGTGCAACAAATCAGGTCAACAAAGTTGGGATCAATTGTAATGCTTATAAAAAGATGGAATGAAGAAATAAGAAAAAAAAAAGTGAAAATGATCCAAGAGAATCCTAATCTTCAACACATATGACAACAAGAGGAAAAAAATCAATTTTTAGAAAACCTTTCTAAAGTTGAATTAAAACTCAGATAAGCCTATGGAAAGGGCTAGAGCATATCCTATACAATAACCCTCTCAGCACATAAATTGCAGACATATAACCTATAGCAGCAACACATATCCAAGAAGATGAAAGATGGGAAAATGATTTACACAGAAAAGAGAAAACAATCTAAAACATAACTTCATTGTCAGCTGAGGTATTTTACATAAAAAAGTAGCACAGGTCTGCAACTTGAAATCAAAGAATTTTCATGCCTTTCTAGCTCCCTCACGGATCTTGAAATTTTACCCAGACCTCTCGGGTCTTTCCCTTGGCTCATGAATCCCCTTCTCTAAGAGATATTTCCTTCCTTAAATAGAAAATAACATCCTCATAACCTTAGGAGTTCGAATCCCATCTCCTCCATTGGATTTTAAACCTTGGAGATAGGTGGCAACAATAAAAGAGACAAAAATACAACAAACTGCTATTTTCAGGAATTTGTTGGAAGTCATTAATAAAATGTTTCCAACTCATGCATGAGGCCTTTGATGGAAATAAATATTAGGTGTAGGTGTCCCTTGACATCTAAATGATCCTTGAGAATTCATTCAAATCCTCCTTGACATGTGGCAACCTCCCAACAAGACAAATATCAAAACCGTGACCGCTACAGGAAATTAGGCAGCGCCGCTGTAAAACAGTTGGGTAGAACCACTTCTATGTATAATATCACTCAAAACATAACACATTTAAAAAAAATGAGAGAGATTTTTGTTATTTGGCATGTTATGAACAAAAACCTCCTCTAGTTTTCAAAAATATCTTTTCAATTGTTCAGAATCCAAGTTTCAAGTTAGTCACTAAAAACTAGTAAAATAACTCTGCACAATTCGTTTTCTACCAGAAATATTAGGTAGTGCCTATAGGTAGCGCCACTTATGTTGTGTATGTGTGCAGATTAGGTAGAATTGCCAAAAATGAAGGGCCTTCAATCTTGAAAGTGTGCAGAGCAATTTGCGGTCTTTCATGATGACAAAACCATTTCAATTAAGTGCCTTGACTGTACAATGGGTAGTGCCTTTTTACCACCGGGGAAACTAACACTTAGCAAAAACCCAAAACTATGATAGTTAGGCCTCTTCTAGCTACAAATTCTTGTGCTAATAGAACAAATTAAATATCATTTATGAAGGATATGAGAAAGTTAAGGAAGAAAAAATTCAAATTTTTAGAGCAAAGTTCGAACAGTGGAAGATGAATGAAGATGAAAATATAGTAGCCTACTTTCTACAAATTGATGAAATAGAAAATAGTATGAAAATCTTGGGAGACGGGATAAAGGAGCAGTTCATTGTTAAAAATGCATTAAGATCTCTACCAATGAGATTTGACTCAAAGATTTCATCCCTAGATTTCAGGAAACATGAAAGTTTAAACCTTTATGAAGGAATTAATAGTAGAGAAGATCATGATTAACGAAGGAAAGAATTCTGAAGAACTACACAACAACGAAGATTATCCACATCTAGGTATCAAAGTCTCTTTTATGGTTATTTTTTTTATTGTACTAACTCTGGATATAGAGTTGTAGACTATAGAGAACATGGAATAAATACTCAAACAAAAGATGCTTATGTGGCCCCACATAAAATTGAATGCTACAAATGCCACAACCTTGGACATGTTAGTAACCAATAATTTTTTTTATGTCCTGGAGTCAGGATTCTAAAATTAGTGAAGGTGCTAAAGGGTTTGGAGGCATGACAAATTGGTAGGAAGGTTAAAAAAGGCATAAAGAAGTTAAATTTGGCAGAAAGGTTAATTAGATCGGGCCAGAAATAATTTTGATCACGATCCATCAAAATCAAAGGCCAGGAAGCATTGTGGAGTTTGAAGTTGTGTGGGGGATAATTCTAAAGAGCGGTCCCACAATCCAAACTGAGGTTTCCATTGAATTATATGTGTCAATGTCGGGTTTATTGTGGAAGGACAAGAGGGTTGTTCCAAAACCACCAATCCACATCTCCACAATGTGAAAAGTATAAAATGTCGATTTGACATTTTTATTTTTTATTATTTTCAAACTCAAGGACTATTGGAACACTGACACAACCACCATTTTTCTGTTGCAGCCCAGCTTTGCACCATCACATTTCGATTCCAAGTATTTATATCATCATTATGGATCCCATAGTATTGTCAGTAGTAGAGCAAGACCCTGAAAGTAATGAGGAATCCCTAATCGACTGAGATGCAGATGTATTTGATCCTGATATCACTATGTATTGAAGCAACTTGGCTAATATAAAGGGAAAGATTATTCCATTTTTAGAAGCATTCCAGGCCTCCATTGTCCCATATGTTGTCGATGTTTCTTTCCCATTTCCTGAATTTGTAGGTTGGTGCACTGAATAATATTCTCATTCAGAAAGGTTAATTGTCATTAAATAGGGGTCTCAAGGCATGTGTAGGATGGATTATCTGTCAATTCGAAAGTCACTCAATATACCAGAAGAATTTTCCTTTAATTATGAGTCATTCAACGAAGAAAACATGATTAGGGTTTATAGAGAATGTCATACAGAGCTCAGAAGTCAATTTCTACAACAAATCATTAAACCTGAACAAATATAAGAGAGTCTCTCCTTACCAATGAGTATCAACATGATGGTCATTGAAGTTCAGTGGGTATGTTCCATGTTGATTCAGGTCAGTCAGTCCAAATTAATTTTGATAAATTCCTAGCTGACACCATTCACAAGAAGCTAGTGAATTTCCACTCTTTGAGACATTTCAGATACTATACATATCTGTTAAATATTTTCTTAGCGAGTAACCATGGAGAAATACTTGAAGAAACCTTTGTATCTATTGAATGTAAAAGAATCACTTTGCTCATATTCATCAACAAGGTCATGTCAAGAATCTATTCTTTGATTTTAAATACAATTTTACCCAGAGTTTTGGAGGACATGAAGATTCACCTACATCCAAATCCAGAAAACAGAGTAGGAGACTGGGTACTTTTTATGCATTCAACAATGATTTGGGTGTTGGTTGTGGAGCCTGATTATCTTCCTGATTCAGAGGTCCTTACTTTTAGCCGTGTTTATACCCCATGAAGTATTTACACCCAAGAAGTATGTACACCCTTCCACGCGGGGGAGTGCAGAGGGGGGGTACCCCCTCTGTAGGGTCCGGGGGGTCTGGGGGAAAGTGGGCCCCTAGCGGGGGTTAGGGGGCAGCATCCCCCGATGGGGGTTTGGGGGAGAAGCTCTCGAAGCAAAAATTGCCTTGTAAAAGTATATTGTAATTTCATTGTAAATTTGGACCGTTCATTATAAGGTCACAGATCTAACGGTAGAGATTATGTTAGGGTTTTTTTCCCTAGAAGCAACCCTCTTTTATGAGGGAAATGTATTATGGCTATGGATGATGGTGAATATTGTATTATGAGAGAGGAGACTGTGAGAGAAAGAAGAGGAAGTTACAGTAGGTTTTGCTGTAGGTTGTATCCCTTCATTTGCTGGATAATAATAAAGGAAGGACCTGGCAATTTCTCTGGTGGACATAGCCCACACTGGGTGAACCATGTAAATATGTGTCTCTCTTGTATTGTGTGTCTTCTGTGTTTTGTTTCTGCATTTGTTTTATTTTATT
>JASDQU011314094.1:12623-24653 GCA_032191745.1 Picea mariana
CTTGCATAAACAAACTTAGGATAATAAAATATTGGTTAGTTTAATAAGGTAATTGATAATAAATAAAGGATTAGATTAATTAATAATGTTAGTAGTTAGTAAATAGGTTAATAAAGTTAGTGTAATTAGACAAATAAGCTAAGTTAAGTCTTGTTAGAAATAAATATATAAATAAATAAATTAATAATTAATTCAGTTGATTAGTGATTAAATTAGCGTTTTATTAATTAAACATTAAAAATAAAACAATATTAAAATATATAAAACAAAGTATAAAAATATATAAATAAAAAATAATTAAAACAAAAATTAAAAAACATATGAATTAAAACACTAAAGAAAATTAAAAAACATATAATATATAATAAAAATAAAACATATACATTAAAAACACATAATAAAATAAAAAGTAACTAAAATAAAACATATATTAAATAAAAATAAACAAAACCTAAACAAGTAAATAATAAAACAAAACATAAATTAAAAAATTAAAAACAAAAACAAAAATTAAAAACATATTCTAAAGTTTTCCCCCCTTACCTTTCTCGTACATTCCAGACCCCCCCTGTCACGTCACATCACCTCAAGGGGGTTCGAGAAAGTGGTATTGGGAGGGACACTTGTCACTTTTTGGTGATTTCGGACCCCCCCTCCCAATACCACTTACCACCTTAGAGAGGTCTGGAATACCACTTTCCCCCCCTGCAAAACCGCTCACCCAAAAAAATGAAAAAACCACATTTTTTCCAATTCGACTAATCTTTTTCCACGAAGAATTTCGGGCAAACTAAAATGAATTTTGAAAAACCGAGAGAGGTTTTTCTCCGTAACAGGACGAAGAACAAAAAACTCTCTCAGTTTTTGCACAAGTGCCACCATTTGGGAGAATATAAGCTATCTTTCAGCCTCATTTTCCAGATTTCCGATTTTTTTGTTTCAGTCCTGATTTTGCGAAAGATGTTTCGGTGAGATGGAGACGAATTTGGAGAAACCAAACGAGGTTTTTGTCCAGAACATGTTAATTTAATACAATAAAATCCTCCATATAGTTCACAAGTGTCACTACTGAGGAGAAACAAATGTCTGAGCGTACCCCTTTTTTCAGCGGATTTGGCCAAATTCTCAGTTCCATATTTTTGGGGATTTGTTGCTATTTTTGACCGAGGTGGTTGAATTCGACCTTCTGAGCATGGGGAGAGTCTTTTTTATATATTGTGATGATTCAAATGTGAATTTTTGTTGTTTCTTGCACCCAAAAAGGCTGTTCTTTGTAATAATTTTCAGATCTACCAGTAATAAAATGACAATTCACAAGATTCCCGCGTGTTAACTATTGGTGATGTTTAATCCTCTTCGTTGAATGGTTTATTTGTCTTCTTAATCATTTTTGTTTTCTATATCTGATCATTTAAAAGGAGTTAAAGTTGCAGAATTTATCTTCGTATACTTTGTTTCTGGCTTTTAAAGATCTAAGTGTTTTTCTTCTGATGTTATGATATTAATTCTAAAGGATCCAATAGTTGCATTACCTTGCCCTGTGAAAAGACCTAATAAAATATGTTCTTTGGTCTCAAAATTTATAAAACAGACCCCATAGCCCAATGGGATTCTAAAGCAGTCCTTCAGCCAAACACCTCAAACAAATCCTATGTTGCATAGCTAGCCTAAGATCCATACACAAACAAAGTTATACCAGATAGAGAGATCCCTCTCTGAGTCTTGGAGGGCTAGATCCAAGACTCAAAGTGGTTTTGTGGTTACCCCTGTTGATTTCCTCCTCAGCCTGGGAAATTACAGGGTGCTAACAATATCCATATCTATTTGAAAATAATGGAGGGGTAGGTTCATTATTGCAATAATATCTATACGATAGGGTTGAGGTCGAATGGGATTTGGGCGGGATTCAAGGATGGGGAAGCTCCTTCAATGGCGGACCACGCAACTGTGTAGGTGTGGGAAGCTTAAAGAGTCATTTATAACTAGTTTTTTTAGTTATAAAGTTAGTGAGGGAGGCCCTTTTGGTAGTGTGGAATATTTTGTTGAGTTTTGATAGCCTAGATGGATTTACTGTAGATCGAAGAAGCGGTTTTTTGTCACCCATTATATTTATCCAACATCTATTTTAAACGACGTTGCTTCTTCGTTTATTTTCGTGTATTGGGGGTTATATCACTGCACTTCATTTAATGTATATTTGATAGTGGCGTTTATACCTCAGGGAGCTCCCCTTTCTAGGTTCTAGACATGGCTTTAGCAGTAAATTTCCTATCTAGGGAACTGAATCGTCTCATTTACTAGTTTCAAGTATTTTTTCTAGTGGTAGCCACATGTCTCGTCTAGCTATTAATGACATTGAAAAAGTTGTCTTGGAGTTAATGAACACTGAGGATGAGCTAGGGTGGCAGCATGGGGGTCTTTTCTCAAGGGTCGATTCTCTTGGTGGAGGACTGGGCCCATCAATACAATCTGCACCTGATCTGACAGCCAAGCCAGGTTTTATGACACCTTTTCTGACCACCGATCAAAGTACTTCAGGTACCCAGAAAAATGCACACTCAAATGACTTAATTGGTTTCCCTGAAGCGCCTTGCCCTACACAGCTAGATATTGTTCGAAATAATGTATCGGTTTCTCATCTAAATGACAAGGGGGTTTACTCGTCAGACATGTTTATTAACCATTTTTCTCCACATTCGACAGGCTACAGGAGGAAATCTTGGAGGGAAAACAGAAAGGTTAGAAAAATGGTTTTGGGCGCAGATGTGGGTTTAGAAGAAGCCTGTAGGTTGGAACTCTGTGGGGTGGTTGGGAGATTTTCCTACTCCTATTTGAGTAATGGTAAATTTACTGAGTGGATTAAGAGACAGTGGACTCCTATCCTTGGCTATATGCCGAAGATTCTCTATCTAACAAAAGGGTGGTTGGGATTTTTATGCAAATCACCGGAGGATGCTTCAAAGTTACTAGATTCTACCTGGGTCAATGGGGGTAGTAGCCTAATGCTCAAGCGTTGGAGGGTGGCTTTTGACCCGATGATGGAACATTTTCAGTTCCGTCACCTTTGGGTACTACTACCCGACCTACTGATACACATGTGGAATGAAGGTGCACTACGAGCGATAGGAAACTCACTAGGGAAATTCATTGCTCTAGATCTAGCAACACTGGAGAATTTGTCAAGGAAAATGGGTAGAGTCCTTGTAGAAATGGACATTCATGGTGGTTTTCCTGAGGCCTTGGACATTGAATGGCAGGGAGACATTTCACACAGGGATTGGACTATCTTAGAATCCTGTTTCACGGTAGCCGGTGCCGGTGTAGTGGTCACCTCCGTCAGGAGTGTCCAGGTAATTTTCTAGATGATGCCTCGAAGGACACACTCTTGCAAAGAGAGCCTTCGGACTATGTTACAAAAGTGGTTTCCTTTGGATGTGAGGCAATACACTATGATACTGGTCTAGTTTCGCAGGTGGAGATCCTAGGTTCTCTAACACGTAAGTTAAAAAAACTTTTCCCTAATTTATACTCTTCTCTTTCTTTGTGGGAAAAGGATGCATTAGAAAAGTCTCACTGGATTCATTCTTTGACATCAGGTAACTTGGAACTTTTAAATGAGTGTCTTACTTAAGAGAACCCACCTTTGGAGGCTCCAACGATTTCCCTTAGTTCCATTCCCTTCCTGCTCAAGAAACAAAGGTTTTACCAACTTATCTTCCAGTTGCTCCTATTACCACTCCTTCTATGGGTATTGACTAACAGTCTATGCAACCCCCTAGCTCTCGACCTCCCTTAACTACTCCTGGCCACTCCTCGCCGGAGGGGATGGATTATTGTTTGTAGCCGATATAAAGAGAGTCAGAGGAGAATGAACCCACTCTAAGCACGATTTGACTCTCTTATCCCTTTTATCTGGGATAATAAAAAAGACATTAAGCTACCAACCTACAAGGGTAAGGCAATAATTGATACTGCTTCAGGTTCATAGGAAAACTCATCTCGGACACACACTGAAGGGAGTGGGAAAGATTTTTCTTAGTCAAGAGGACTTGTCATTGAACATTCGCCTATAAAAACCTGAAGCATCGGGAAAAAATTGGCCGTATTACCTTCAAAGATTGTTGATTCTTCACCCTCCTCCACTGATTGTGGGGCTCTTAGAGCAATGAAAGCCCTGGCGTGGGCTAAGTAATGTTATTACTCTCACTTAAAATTCGAGGGATTAGAGGCACTCTTAAAGTGGCCTCTGTTAGAAGACTCTTGGATCAGTCTCTCCCTTAAATTGTTTTCTTCCAGGAGACTTTGGTAACTACACAAAATAATAGAGATTTTGTGCATGTGTTAAGACCATCCTAGGTAACGTGTGCGGTAAATTCTTTGGGTACTTCGGGGGTCATTTTGGTCTCTTGGGATCCTATTGTTTATGATCTAGTTCCCTATCTCATGATTGGCGGTATTCTGTTAACAGGCAGAAGCTATAAGGAAAAGCAAGATTTAGCTTTGCTTAACATTTATGGACCATGCAAGGACTGGATGCAATTCTGGCGGTCGATGGATAACAATGGTATATTGGCTATAAAAAAATTGATCATAGCATGTGACCTGAATATTGTATTATCTCAGGATGAGGTCTGGGGTGGAATGACTAGGCTTGTCCCATCGAAGGACTTTTACAGGGATTTATTTAGCTCTAAAAATATGATAGATATAAAACTGAAAAAATTAGATCAGACTTGGCAGAACGATCGTTCTGGTATTAAAGTTGTGGCCATGATACTGGGTTGATATCAAGTCTCAGAAGGCTTATTATTAACAGTTGGCATCTATATATCATGGGTTGAGTTTCCCTACATCTTAGATCATGCGCCTATACTCTTACAGTTGGATATTCACCCAATATACAAGGCTTATCCTTTCAAAATGAATGTTCATTGGTTGAATGAACAAGATTATATTGATTTTGTTAATAAAATCTGGAAAGATCCGATGTTCCTATACGAACAGGGTTGTTAGAATAGACTGGTATGGAAATTAAGAGTCGTAAAGACTCATACTAAACAGTGGTATAAAGCTAGTCTGGAAAGGAATAATAAAAATCTAAGGGACATCGAAACTGGTATTAAGGACTCGATCATGCATTTGATGGGTGATTCCACCAATGCAGATGAAGGAAATATACTAAGGCATAGGGGACTTGAAAGAAATAAGATTCTGAGAGGAACATAAGAACATTGGAGACTTCGCAATAGAGCAATTTGGTTGTCAAGTGGGGAAAACAATACAATTTTTTTTCATAATTTCGCTAGTTTCAACAGGTCCAGGAAACATGTATGGGAAATCACTGATGGTAATGGCGATATATTCTCAGAGTAGGGATCCATTAAGGAGGCAGTGAATCAATACTTTCAAGAAATTTACAAAGCGCAAGAGTCTATGAACACAACAGAACAAGTCAAGATAGTGAGGTTATACCCTAGGATGTTAGGGGATGATGATACAAGTACACTCTTCAGACCTATTACATTGGAAGAATTAAAACATGTACTATTCAAATTCAAAAAAGCAAAGAGTCCTGGGCCGGATGGCTGGACTTTTGAGTTTTTCACTTTCTTTTTTGATATAGTTGGTGAATATATTCTCGATATGGTGGAGGAAACGAGAAGGATGGGATCTATTGTGGGCAGTCTCAATTCGAATTTTTTGACTTTGATCCCGAAGGCTAATAAACCATCGACCTTCGATGATTTTCACCCGATTTCTTTGTGCAATTTGTGCTACAAAGTGATATAAAAAATTATCTCTAACCGGATCAAGCCGATCCTCTCAAATTCTCTTTCTGCTGAACAGTTAGGGTTCTTGGAAGGCAGGAGGATCCAAGATGCTATTGGAATGACACACGAAATTTTACACAATATAAAGAAAAAAAAATTAAAAGCCACGGTTTGAAAACTGGACCTAAGGAAAGCGTACGATTGTATTGAATGGAATTTCTTAAGACTTATCCTTATAACTGTAGGGTTTGGGCTCTAGATGACCAACTAGATCATGGCATGTGTGACATCGTCTTCCTTTTTTGTTATGATTAACAGTGAAGCCACAGATTTCTTCAGAAGTGGCAAGGGACTACGCCAAGGGTGTCCTCTTTCGCCCTTGCTCTTTATCTTGGTTATGGAGAGCCTTAGCCTATTATTGAAAAATGAATTTAGCGAAGGCACCATAATAGGTATAAAAGTTTATCATCTATATAAGATTTTATATTTACTATTTTTTTATGATGTTCTTATTATGACGAAGGCAACATTACAAGAATTGTGGGAAATTGACAAAATCATCTGTTTATTTTGTAAAGCTTCTGGGCTAACGGTAAATCAATCCAAAACTACAGTTCACTTTGCAGGCCTACCAGACAACGAACTTGATACTTTCAAGAGTTTTCTTCCCTATTCCTTTAGTGACCTCTCCTCGGGCTTCAAATATTTAGGATACTTTCTAAACATAGGCGCACATAGGGCGAAAGATTGGGATTGGTTGGTTGCTAAAATTGCAAAGAGGATAGGCTTATGGTGTAACTAGTGGCTTACACTGGGTGGCAAATACATCCTTGTTAAAACTATGCTGGAGGGTCAATCGGTTTATTGGATGTCGATGGAATCAATTCCTTGATCTATTTTAAACAAAATCAGAAAATTGATGTTCCAATTCCTCTGGAATGGACACAAAGATACACATCAATTCCATCTCTGCAGATGGGATTTACTCTCCAGACCAAAAAAGAATGGTGGTTGGGGCATCAGAAACCTCGAACTATTTAACACAACACTCAATGTGAATACACTATGGCGGGTTCTATCTCAGCAGAGAATTTGGCACAAGGTGTTAAGGGATAAATATTTGCCAAAATCAATAGTTATCAATTGGTATAGATTGGCAACTCATAAGGCTTGCTCTGTGTCTAGGATTTGGACTAGCCTAGTTTGCTCTGTTCATGTAATTATTCATTGGCTCAGCTAGTCCCATGGTTCGGGACATCTCATAAGTATTGGCAAAGATCAAATACTTGCATTAGGTGCAAATTTGATCCTCTCGGAAGAGATTATTGAACATTTAAATAAAAGAAAGAGTCATTGTATTGGCATTAACATATGTTTCTCAAGATCCGATATCCCTATCAGAGACATGGATTAGTAGTGTGGTCTGGGGCTGTCCGGTTGCAAAGTGGTTGAATGGGAAGACTACTGCAATAATTTAAATGGTGCAGGTCTTTCACTTCATCATTCAACAGATACTCTCCTCTGGATGGGAGGTGACTCTACCAGGAAAGTGGCAATTAGAAACATATACACAGCCCTTATATCTACGAAATATTTTCCGATCTGGAGCGGTTGGAAACTTAATTTATGGAAGTGGAACATTCAACTGAAGATAAAATTGTTTGTTTGGATGGCGACCGAAAATAGGATATTATCCTGGGAAGTTCTGCAAAAAAAAGGTTGGGAGAGTCTGGGTATATGCCCTCTCTGTAAAAACAATATTGAAGATATCGACCATCTGTTTGTACATTGTTCCTTCACTCAGATAGTGTGGGACAAAATTTCCAACTTGCTTAAATTTAAAAAACGGTGGACGGGATCCTCCTTTAATGTTTGTTTCGAATCATGGGAAAAAGACAAGAGTGTATCAAAAAATCTAGTGGTAATCTTGTGCTGGTATATATGGCTTGAAAGGAATCAAGTAATATTCAAGGAGAAAGCGCCTTTGGTTTGGGAAGTGACTTTCAAGACTCTAAGAGTGCACAATTCCAGTTCCCTTCCTAAAAAATCGAGTACTGTAAGTAGGAGTCCGATTACCCAGTTTGTTGATTACACTATTGCATATTTTGACGGGGCCTCTATTCGGGGTGGATTGATCTATGGTGCCGGGGGTGTCATTAAAATCCCAGAACTGCATGTTTATAGATGGCATATCAATGGGGGGGTCGATACAAACACTAAAGCGGAGCTGCTAGGGGCTTGGGTAACTCTTATACTTGCCAATCATTGGAAAATTCCAAAGATTCAGTTGTTGGGTGATTCTAAGGTAATTATAGATTGGTTGAACCAAAAGGGAAATTTAAATGCCATCGATATCGAAGGCTAGAAGCGCAGAACCAAGGCTTTGACTACAATCTTCTGAGAAATCAACTATCATCATATATTCAGGGAATATAACAAGGAAGCAAATCGCCTTTCCAAACAAGCCTTGCTAGGTCCAAAAGGCAGATTAACTTACTATACTTGGGAAAATGGGAAGGCATGCCCGCTATTCCATCAAAATCTCTTCTGAAGGCGGGTTTCATATTGTTTTTTTTTTTTTTTGGCGAGTATTAACTACTGGCCATGGTATCTTAGTCTACAGTCTCCCTCGTGGAGTTGATCTATTTTGTAACGACTTTCTTTGAGTGCTTTTGTTTATGGTCCTGTTAGGAGAGCACTGGCTGAGTCTATAGGACTTGAGTTATTAGCTATCTAGTTGGCGATAGTATAGCCTACTGATGGATCAGTTTGGGATATATCTTTATTTGAAGAGTACTTTGTTGATGTAAATAAGATTATACTCTAATATAATTTCGAGCAAATTTTCAATTGGAATTTTTTTTTTCCAAGTGTAATAGATTGATATTGAGAATTACCAATTTCATTGTACTATTTTAATAATATCTTAATTTATTTAATATTTGTTTTAAATTATATATATAATAATAATAATAAACTATTACAATAAATTTATCTAATAAAAAATAAATCTATAATAATCCATACAGTTTTAATTAAAATACATTTAAATTTTCTATTACGAATTTGGTATATAATTGCAATCGTTATACATCCTTATTCATCTGTACATTTTCAAGAGGAAAAGGGATAAATGTGTCCGTACTCACATCTTCTCTACGAAAGCAAGTGGTAAGATAAGTGTGTCCATACTCACATCTTCGTCACTACTAAAGTAGGATAAAACATGAAAATGTAACGTTGAGAATTTTTTAATACATTTTAATAAATAAATATCTTTATAAAAATAAATATAAAATATATTTTAAAATTTTATATTAAAATTTATAAAAAATTAATAAATTAATATTTTCAAATTTAAATTAACTTATATATTTCTTTTACAAATATTTTCTCAAAACACTTTCACCATACTTTTAAAGTTTAATAAACACATTTAGTATGTGTTTTATTTAAGTTATATTTTAAATAAATTAAACAATATATTAATATGTAAATTAAGTGATAAATATTAGTTAATAAATTATTGAAATTTATATTTTATAGGTTATTGTTAATTTATTATTTTAATATTTAAATTGATTACATTTATTTTGATGGTTTTTTTTGGATAAATATTGTGTAAAAAGTTTAAAAAAATCTAATTTTGAGAGTGGACACTCCACCCATTATCAAGACAAATACACAATATTTATATCATGCATTATGAGTGTGGAAAACTACACACTCAAACACATTTATGTTATTTTATTTTAATATATTTTTAGTCAATTTAATGTTATTTTTAAAATTAATATAATATATTCCTTTTTATTTTATTTTATTAACATTTTTGAAATCAAATTTATTTAATTTAATGTGATGGTAGTTTATATAGCTTATGTATAGACATATTTGTGAATGGGTATTATTTTTCCTCCATTAAAATCATTATTATTATATTTTTAGTTTTGTATAATATTTATGTTAGGCTAACATATGGTGATGTAATTCAGAAGGGATGGACATTACATTCTCTTCAATACTACACTATAAAATGCACCTAACTTCTCTAGGTGTAATAATTTATTTAGTATTTCTTGATCATCATCATCTAACATTGGGCTATCATACCTTACTTTAAAGAAAATGTATGAACTAATTGGTTTGCTTAAAATTTTCATTTATGTGCCTGCAAATCTTTAATAAAAGCTTTCTCAAATCACCACAATTTAGATGAGTTAAAAGGTTAGGAAGGTTGGTATTGAAGCAAATATTTTGAAAGCCTCTTGTCTTCCATGTTGTTTATCTTGTTCTTGTACATTAAGTACCTAGTCACAACCATGCTCTCAATAGGGAAAGACTTGCTTCTATGAGGAGGATAAGATAGAGTGTATTTCCTTTAATTTTAAGATTACAAGTTATAAAGTTCTTTTTTATTTTCTCTATCTTTCTCCACAATTCTGTAGAGATGTTGCAACCTCAAAATTCACAACCATATAAGATAATGAGAGTAAAAAGAGTATCAAAGAGGAGTTTCTTCTTATCCCAAATCCAAAGTTCCATTGATTTACAACTATTTTCAAGTCCGCAATAATATTTCCACTCACCATTTATTATTTTTTCAATCCTATAGTTCCAGTTAAGCTTGTGATGATGATCGATTTCCAGACATTTGTATGAAGTCACTTCCTCCATGTTATTGTCTTGTCATAAATCAAATTAGAAGAAGTAATATTTTTAGATTTGATTGCTATAACCTTTTTTTGTGTCAGTATTAACGGTCATAACCATACTAGAACAAAAATCCTTGAGAATTTTTTAGTTGCTTGTCAAGATCATAGGAACTCCTTGCCATCTAAGCAATATCGTCAACATAAAGAAGAAGGATGATGAAAATTCAAGTGTGAGTCATGTTGATACATCATACTGCTTCCAAATAATCGTCTAACTTGTCAATGTATATGCCAAAAAAGGTAGGGGAAAGAGGCAACCTTGCTTAGCTCCTATATCACAATTAATTTATTCCAACTAGCCCTCGATATTCTTAAAATTGGAAAATAATGTCCCCATACAACATTATCGTAGTATCTCTCAACTTGAAAGGAAATTTTATCTCTTCTAATCTATTCCAAAGTTTAGTTCTAGTCACTGTGTCAAATGATTTTCTAAAGTCAATGAAGCAACATAAGAGATTGGTTTTATTATTGTGACATTCCTCTTCAATGATCCTAAGTGTAACAAGGTGGTCCACAATTGAATGATAGCTCATAAATATGAATTGGCCTTTAACTCTTTTTCCATGACTTTCTAGCCACATGTCAATCTTATTTTTCAGAATAATTTCATATAAATCAACTAAAATAGGGATAATCATAATGATATTATAATTAGAGGGATTGTTGTTATCCCCACTTTTGAAAATATGAATAATGAGGCTTTGAGTCTAGGGTTTAGGAAATTTTTTCTTAACAACTAATTTGAAGAGCTTGTGAATGTAAGGGATGAGGATATGCCCTCAAATTTTTAAAATATATGCTTGGTAACCTTTGTTGTCCTTAGATTTCTCTTTTGCGAGCCACTTAACTCCAAAATCTAAAAAAAAAGCATTCTTTCTTTGTAAAAAGGCACTGAATAATATCCAAAACATTAAGGAACTCGTAAAACATTTTAAGGTAGGAATTCCAGTCACTCAAAAGAATTATATTACTTTCTTTAATTTTATAAGTTAAAATTTACAAACCTTTCATTAAAATAAGTCAAAAAATATTTTTTATAGTAGAAAAGAAATCAATGCATTTTATCAAATTCTTAATTTTTATTTATTATAAAAATAAATATAAAATGTATTTTAATATTCTTTTTTATATTTTATATTAAAAGCTAAATATTTATCAAAATAAATATTGTGTATATGACAACAATATCTTAGAGGAAGTGCCTTGGTACAAGTATCTTGGAATTGATATTCATCACAAGTTGAATTGGAACTATAACATTGAAAAAATGATAAATGGAGGGTGGAAAGCTTATTATGGACTTGAAAATAATTGTAAATTAGCATACCATTGACTATGGGATGAGAAAAATTTCCTCTTTGAGACTCTTGTCACTCATGTTATCTTATATGGATGTGAAGTTTGGGGATGGAGTATCTCTCGAGAATCTTGGAGAAAGATAGAGCAGATACAAAAGAATTGTATAACTTATAATCTCAAAATTAAGGGCAATACACCCTATCTTATCCTCCTCATCGAAACGAGTCTTCCCCCATTGAGAG
>JASDQU011314095.1:0-24653 GCA_032191745.1 Picea mariana
AAAAGAAGAAATGATAAAATAAGGTGTCAAAATCAAGAAGGAATATTTAGGGAAAGTGGTTAACCCTAAAAATAAGGAAAATAGGTTTAGTGACCTAGAAATGGGTTAATATTATTTATTCAAGGTGGATTATTTAAATAATAAAGAGAAGTGACAAAAACAAGAAATGATAATGTAAGGTGACAAAATCAAGAAGGAATATTTATGGAAACTTGTTAACCCTAAAAATAAGGAAAATAGGTTAAGTAACCTAGAAATGGGTTAATATTATTTAAATGATAAATTAAAGTGACAAATTGAAGGTGTATTATTTAAATAATCAAGAGACGTGACAAAATCAAGAAATGATAAAGTAAGGTGAAAAAATCAAGAATGAATATTTAAATGTTAAAGTATTGGAGAACTTTCTATTTATGGAAAGTGGTTAACCCTAAAATAAGGAAAATAGGTTAAGTGACCTAGAAATGGGTTAAGTAACCTGAAAATGGGTTAAGTTACCTAAAGGATGGAAGTATAAATAAGATAACAATGGTCTCTTGTAGATCATCCTTTTTGTGGATCAATGGAGAGATTCTTGTGGGAATATATTTTGGAGTATTGATGGAGAGCTTCTTGTGAGAGCTTCTTGAGCATTTCTGGTGTGGAACACTTGAGGATATTGAATATCTATAGGTGACTGAGGTAACCAAGGATATATAAACTGAAATGCTGAGGAAAGTGAAGAAAATAAGGCCGAAATGCAAGGAAGGATAAATTCTTTTGATGGTGCTTTCTAAGGTATGTTATTTATTGGTCATCTCACCATTTTTGCTATAACTTTTGTTCTATACTGATTCAGATTCTGAAATTTCTATGCAAGTGAGAAAATATAGCCAAGTATCTATGGTTAAAAATTAAGCTTGTGGGTCGTTGTATTTTGGGAGTTACACTATGTGGAAAATAAGGTTTGTGGCTAGTCCTGAAACTAGTCAAAATCAAGTGTTTCGGGTAAAAACGCCATAACTTCTTCATAATAGATCCAAATTCAGTGAGACTAATTGTGTTGGTTATATTACAATCTATAGTATTCTCTATAATAGTTTCAGATCTATTCATGAAACATTTTGTGTGCGGAACACTCTACAAGGTCGCTCTCTAGAATAAGCCAGAATTCAGCAAGGTATGCCATTTTTGCTATAACGCCTTTTCTGAGAGGTTCCAAATAGTTCCACTTGGAGGAATTGCATAAAAAACACTGAAGAAAATTGTATATCAGTTTTAGATCTTTATTCAGTATAGGTACAAATTTATGATTATTTCAAGTTAGGGTTGTTGACTAATCCAAAACTAGTCATGGTTGAGACAAGCAGTTGATGAGTTGGAACATACATGAGGTGTATAGTTGATGATGTTGGTACATATTGATGATTCATTATTTATGAGTAGTTGACACATGATTGGTATATACTTGGTACATGGTTGGATGCACTTGTTTATGGTATAGGTTGATTATAGGTTGTTTGGCATAGGTTGGTGCATGGCTGATGCTCTTGTTTATGGTACAGATTGATATCTATTGAGGATTGTTGCCTCATCTCAGTTGGTGCTGAGAATGCAAGATGAGTATTGCATATAGAGATGGTTCTCTTGTAGAGTTGTACTCTATTCAGTTGTTTTTGATAAACCCCAAGGATTGTAGTCCGTAATAAAAAGAAAGTTGTACATACATCTTGTGTTCTTTGTGTTCATTGTGGTGATGACTTGTTGATGATATATTGCTGATATATGTTGTTGATATGTGCTCACATCTAACTGGTTATAAATGAAAACAATGAGTAATGAATAAATGTTGAATGCTAATTGATGAGTTTTTCTGCAAGAGGGAAGTTTTGGGAAAAAGAGCCCCACACTCATTCACCCCCCCTCTAAGTGTGGTAGGTGTGTCCAACAACACAGGTATGGGATCTTGCATTTTACAAATTGATGATTCATTACCAGATTCATTGTTTCACAGGAAGCTTGCAGTTCAGTCTACAGAAGTAGAAGAAGATGATCTTTGGACCATGTTCTTTGATGGTGCTTGTACCAAAGAATCAACAGGAGCAGGAGTGGTGTTAATTTCTCCTTAAAAGAAAACTTCTCATTTGTCCTTTAAGCTTGATTTTAAAGTGAATAACAACATTGCAGAGCATGAGGCACTGATCCTGGGATTAAATGCAGCCAAAGAGATGAAGATTCAAAGATTACAGGTATTCGGAGATGCAGATTTAATTATTTAGCAGGTAAACAAGTCCTTTCAAACGAAACATGTCAGGTTGAAATCCTATAGAGATGAAGTTTTGAGAACGATCCATACTTTTACAGATTTTAAGATTTCATTCATACCCAAAGCAATGAATGAATTTGTTGATTCATTAGCTTTGTCAGCCTGTGCTTTTATTCCTCCTTTACCTCCTAAATTGAATTACGAAATCCAAGTAAAGTATAGACCATGACTCCCTGATAATGTAAAATTCTGGAAGGTTTTCGAGGATGATGCTGAACTCACTAGATTTATTGCAGTGATAGATGAGTTCACAGATTTGCAAATTGATCAGGAGAATGAACATGATGATGAAGATGAGAAGCCAAAGTTCAGAAGAAAAATTGTATCACATGAAATAGTACAACTATCCACCAATAGAATCCCTAAAAGTTTGGTCCCTTTAAAAAAAATTTTTGATAATAATGATGTGGCTATCAAATTGGAAAAGGGGGAAAAGATTCAAAAGTTTTGTAGTATAATGTAGCCGGTGAACAGGATCCTAAATATGTCAACTTAGCTTCACATTTGATTGAAAAATAAAAGGCTGATTATGGTGAACTGTTAAAGGAGTTTCCTGACATCTTTTCTTGGCAATATGATGAATTGAAGACTTTTGATACTGAGGTAATTCAACACAACATCCCCCTGAACAAAGATACAAAACCATTTAGGTAGAAACTTAGATCTTTCAATCCTATGTTGCTGCCTACAATGGAAAGGGAAATCAAGAAGCTATTGGACACCCACATTATCATACCTCTTAGATGCTCAGAATGGATTGCAAATCTTGTACCAGTCAAAAAGAAGAATGAAGAGATCAGACTCTGTGTGGATTTCAGAAATTTGAATAAGTGCTCTAAGAGGGACAACTACCTGTTGCCCAAGATGCAACATATTTTAAAAAAGGTATCAGAATCAAAGGTGATGTCTTTTATTGATGGGTTTTTCGGATACAACTAGATCACTGTCCATCCGAATGATAGAGAAAAGATGACCTTTACAACTCCATGGGGTATGTTTATGTACAAAAAGATGCCTTTCGAATTGATGAATGCAGGAGTGACATTCCAAAGGGCGATGGACATTGCTTTCGTTGGGGAGAAAGACAAATTCGTCTTGATATATCTTGATGACATTACTGTTTTTTCGAGCAGCCATGAACATCATTTGCAGCACTTGAGAAAGACATTCCTAAAATTTCGAAGGTATGGCATTTCTCTTAATCCTAAAAAATCTATTTTTTCACTCAAGGAAGGGAAATTACTTGGACATATTGTTTCAGCTAATGGGGTGAGGATCGACCCAAAAAGAGTAGAAGCTATTAAAAATTTGTCTCTTCCTAGATCAAAAAACGACATTCAGTCTTTCCTCGGAACTATAAACCTTTTCAGGAGGTTTATAGCCAACTTTGCAGAACTAACAAAGCATATCACTTCTATGTTAAGAAAGAACTCAAAAGTAAGATGGACTGAAGAAGCTAAACACTCCTTCAATGCTATCAAAGAAGCCATTACGACAACCCCTGTTTTAATCAACCCTGACTTTGATAAGGAGTTTTATATCTTTTCATTTGCTTCAAAAGACACAATTGCAGCAGTACTATTGCAGAGAAATGTTGATGATCAGGAGCATCAAGTTGCCTTCTTCAGTAAAGTCTTGAGGAATGCTAAGGTGAAGTATGAATTATTGGAGAAACAAGCATACGCGCTCATCAAGTCATTAAAATCCTTTAGAGTTTACATCCTTCAAGCCAAGGTAATAGCTTATGTGCCTTCTAGTTCAGTTAAAGATGTGCTTATACAACCCGACATAGATGGAAAAAGGAGTAAGTGGATAGCAAAGTTAATTGAATTTGATGTTGAGATCAAACCGACAAAACTTGTGAAAGGTCAAGGTCTTGCCAAACTTCTTGCAGAAGAAAATTGTAAACTGCTTGAGATAAATTTGGTAAGTGTAAATGCAGATAATGTTGAATCTTCATAGGATAAAGGAAGTGAAGAAATGAAGGTCTCAGCTCACCTAGCCAACTATAAATGGTACAGCCATATCATTTATTTTCTGCAAACTTTATCAGTCCCTTCAGATTTGACAAGAACACAAGGGAGGGATTTAAATCTCAAAGCCATGAATTTTTGAATCAATGGCAACTTATTGTTCTAGAAAAATCCAATAGGGCTATTATTGAGGTGCATAAACCAAGATGAAGAAGCTAGGATCATGACTGAATTCCATAATAGTGAATGCAGAGAACATCACTATTGGAAGACTACCACACATAAAATCTTAAGAGCTGGTTATTACTAGCCATCTTTATTTTCATATGTGTGTGAATTTGTGAGAACATGTGACAAGTGCCAAAGGTTTGTAGGCAAACAACAACTAAAATCCCCCCCCCTTAGACCTATTGTGGTCACAGGTCCATTCCAGCAATGGGGTCTATACTTCATAGGTGAGATTCACCCGCCTTCTAGCAATCAGCACAGATGGATCCTTGTTTCCACCGATTATTTTACAAAATGGATTGAGGCCATTCCTACCAGGAACGCCAATCACACTGTCATCATTAATTTTTTGCAAGAAAACATATTCACCAGATTTGGTTTCCCTAAGAGAATAGTCACTGATAACATTGTTGAATTTAAAGATAAACACTTGGTGAAGTTATGTGGAGAGCTGGGAGTTCAGCTAGTACATTCCACTACTTACTATCCACAAGGAAATGGCTTAGCTAATTCATTGAATAAGAGTTTATTCAGAGTTATAAAGAAGCTGCTTGAACAAAATACCAGAGGTTGGGATTCCAAGCTAAAATTTTCTTTGTGGGCTGATAGGGTTACAAATAAAACTTCAATTGGTACATCCCCCTTCAAGTTGGTATATGGTACTGAAGCCATATTTCCTGTTCAACTTGCACTGCGAGTTGCAAAGTTTTTGCAAGAAACTGACTCTACACCAAGTGATTTAACTTGAAGCATGCAAAATCTTGTAGAGTTGCAGCAAGACAGAGAGCAACTTATGGAAAAGACAAAATTACACCAAGAAAAGATGAAGGAGATTTTCGACAAGAAAGTCAAAGCAAATATTTTCAAAATAGGGGAACTGGTTTTAAAATGGGATGCAACAAGGAAAGAAAAAGGGAAACATGAAAAATTTTATGCTCTCTGGATAGGTCATGCTGTCATAACAACAGTTCAGCAGAATAATACCTTTGTTCTCCAAAATCTTGCAGGCGAAGAAGTGGCAGGTGGCCCTTTCAACGGGCGTTTTCTAAAGACCTGTTTTTCATAAAGGGTTTTCTTAAAGCCCTGTTTTACTTGTACATATTCTTTTCATTTTTTTTTTTGTTCTTATTGCTTGAATAACTCCATGCCTAATGGTACTAAGCAAAACCATTTTTCAAATTTTCAAATTGTAATAAAGGCTACTGAGTCTAACTAGGTTCTTGCTGACCTCAAAGAGAGGTATCCATCCTGGTTGGATCCAAATGTTAGTTCCCAAAATGAATCAGTCGCTTGGTTTCATTTTGAAGGTGATAGCATGGTCATTTGTAGGATTCTCTATTTGTTTTTAGATTCTTCTTGTGTCAAAACTTAGGTTTTAAATTCATGCCTTAGAAAAAAATTGATCCATAAAGGTTGTTTTTATAAAATTTCATGAAAAGCTTTTCAACAACTAACGCATGTTGCAAGGTTGATGTTAGCTGGTGAAAGCAACGAGTTTCAACAGCTAAGGAGTAATCTCCCGCAGACAGGCTAGCTGGTGAAAGAACAAATCATGTGTTTTTCTTCCATGATTTCAAAAATTGAAAAGAAGACATGCTCGACACATGTCACATAATTATTATGAGGCATTGGTTGAAGCAAATGATGATGATGACACTGTTGTGCACATTTGATCGGATATTATGGTGGATCATGCTCGTGATTGCATGCTCCAACAATGAGAGCATTGGAGATAACGATTTCACATTCATCACCATAGGTAAAGGAGCAGTACCACTCACCCAGTGACATCAAATCAACACTTCATATTTTGAACACGCATTGTTCACAGGTAATATGGTATGGTTCCATATTTGAATTGGCAACACCGAGAGTTTTCACCAGTGCCAAAACTTGTTTCAATTAGGAAATTACCATGACATTTTCTGCCAATTGTCTGAGGTTCGAGTCACAGATGGCAAGAAAACGAAGGGGTTTATTGCTGAGGAAAGAATTGGATAGCTTGTCATTCTTACAGTCACATCCAGATGTGCAAAAATGTTTCTCAAATGTAGGCTGCATGAGTTATGTTGAAAGGTTACAAAATGGTTGCCACCAAATAATAGCTGAAGCATTTGCTAAATCATATGATGGAAACAGAGCTAGTGTGGGTTCTGTAGAAATGATAGTCGATGAAGCCACCATTTCCACAGCAACCAACTTACCCAGATCAGGCCAAAGCTAGTTTAAGACAACATCAACCAAGAATTTGAATTTTAGGGTATACTTTAAGGAAGAATTCAGAGATATCACCTGGAAGAAAAGCATGCTAGTTTCCCATCTGGAAGATGAATGACAAGACCTATTTAAAGGAATTCAACTCTATATCACCTCAGAAGGCAGGTATGACAAGATAATGCTATATCATTTCAAACTTTTAGATCATTTCACAGGGAAGACCCTCCTGAATTTACCTTTTTTCCTCCACAAAATCCTAACCAAAGTATGTAAAAATATTAGAGATGAACCTCTAACCATAAAAAGCACCCTTTGTCATTTTGGCTTGATCAAACTAATAATTCTAGAAGAACTCAGAAAAAGAAGAAGGACTTGGAAACATTTTCTTTTTTGGGAAGGCTTTGAGACTCAAACTCAACCCATGAAAGAGCAGAAGAAAAATATAAAAAGGCAGTTAACTCCTCAGAGCAGCTCAAGGAGGAGGAGAGCTCTTCGAGGACCACCAGAGGACAAGATTTTTAACATAAAGTCTAAAAGAGAAAAGAAAAAATTAGATTTTGAAACCAATTCAGAGCAGCCTACAGTAAAAAAGACAAACATTCTCAATTTACCATACACAGACTCGGAAATAGAGCCAGAGCAAGAAGATGAAAGTCCATCCATTAAAAGCCTTGAACACTCCATGGAAATTGCACAAGACTGTGAGACTTTTACTCCTATTGATGAAGGTGAAACATCAAAGAGAAAAAAGTCAAAGAAATCACAAAAAATTAAGCAACTGAAAGAGGTTATTACACAATAGGAGGTTTTGGAAAGAGTAATCAAGGCAAGATACAAATCCCTATTTGACAATTTTCTAGAGACAAATGCAACGTTTGAGAAGTTGGCTCATGAGAGTGTCAAAGACAAAAAGAGAAAGAAGAAAACCACCAAATACTATAATAGTTTGTGGTGGTTAGCAAAATGCCTTAAGAGGAAAATTAAGAAATTGAAGCAGAAGAGTAAGTCACATCTAGATATATAGGTACTATCCCAGTTCGTTGTGAATACGTAGGGAGATAAATCAAAGTCACACTATTTTTTTGGTAAAACAACATTTCTGGAGATGAAAGGTTCCTTTTTGGAAAAAGACAGACTTTCACCAGTGAAAAGGGTAAATTTACAACCAGTTAGTTGGTGAAAAGAAGAACTTTAACCAGCTAACCAGCAGATCATAAGGTGAATTAGCTAGTGAAAGTACATATTTTTTTTTTTGGAAAGCTAAGCTGGAGCAAGGCAATTTCGAAGTATTTAAAAAGGGTTTGAGAGCATCGAAGGATTAACCACCTAATCAAGAAACACTCAGCATCATAGATTCGTGGAGATTTCGAGACCAAATGCTAAATTGGTGAACTAAAGTTTCGGTTATGGTTATTAACAGAGTCTAGCTACATAATACAGGTGCCTTTACCCTTCCACGACACAACAGAGTCCTAAAGCGATGAAATACAGATGTCAAGATCAACATAGAAGATAGTTTGAGTTCTAGGAACTAGTCTTTGCTTATCAATTCTGTTTAGTTAGTTTTATTTTCTATATTTAGATACAGATCCAAGTTTTGAAGATCTAAAAAAACCGATTGTAAAAGGCTATAAATGCCTATTTTTTCTAAGAAACAGGGGTTCAATCTGGGAGACATTTTCTGGCTATTGTACTAGACTTTTATTATTGATAATAGAATCACTGTCCTTTTTTGTTTTCAATATTAGATTCTTTCATATTTCATTATTCTGCACTTTATTTCAGTTTAGCTCAGCTTCTAAGAACTGTCATCTTCTTATTAAGCTCATGAACTTGAATTAAAGGTCTTCTTGCTGTCTTGTATGACCATGCATGTTAATGTATTTGGTTATCTAGACTAGTTTTCTCCATCCCCTGTTCAACTATGTTGTCTGATTATTGATTTCTAAAAGCATTGTCTTATTTGAATGCATGATAAGTGGTCACTCTCATTAGATTTTGAGTTATCCCATTGTCCCAAATATACCTAAAAACATTTTGACTTGAAGTTACCAAGCATCTTTGGATTACAACCCCAATGATTTTCTTGGAGTGATAACAAGTACTACAAAGAAAAAAATAATAATTACAATCACATAATGATATTAGCATGAAGGATTATGGTAAAGGTCCACCACAATAATAAAACATTAAAAAAAATGTTCTACCAAGGTGGAGGTGCAAACACGCTCATTCTTAATGTCTCTTCATGTTCCTTTATCCCTACTTGAAATGATAGTCCAATCTCTCCAATGTAGCATTTTCCACAAGAACAAGAGATCTTGATAGTCCAGTCTCTCCAATGTAGCATTTTCCATAAGAACAAGAGATCTTATAAATGCCTATTCCTTGATGATGGTCAGTAGGGTCTTTTACACACTCCATTCTTTGCCTGGGTTTGAAGGAAGTTGCGCTTTCCTTTCTTTTCAAGTTTTTTGCAATCTTATATGTGATCTCTTAGATGTAAGGAAGGTATGTCTTTATGTTGGGGGTTTTATCATTCTGTGGATGCATTTCTTTCTTTTTCATAGAATTATTGATGTACAAGTTTGTTTAAAGGGGAAACCTCCTACAACAATATATCAAATGTACAAGATAAGATACAAAGCTACAACAATATATCAAATGTACAAAATAAGATACAAAGCTACAACAATATATCAAATGTACAAGATAAGATACAAAACTATAAAACATTGATAATAAACTAACAAAATTATGATTAATATAATACTAATGAATGAGGGTTATGGTTAGGGCTTAACTTGTTCCTCTCATTCAAACAAGCATTTCACTCAATGTTAATCAATTGTGGGTGCTTGTATATGAATGATGTTCATTTCTATGTTTGTAGCCTCAAAATAACCTAATCCTCCTCTTCCAAGCGCATTGCACTGTGATGTTCATCTGCTTGTTGTTTTGTTGTATTTTGTGCTATAGCCAAGTTGTCCTTCGATACTTGGAGAACCTTGAACTTAAGTTTCTGGATATACACTCTATAAGAAGTTTTGAAACGTCCTTACATGTGATGCTTCACCGCTTGAAATTTATGTTTCCCTATCAAGGGTGACCTAATAGATGGAGGTTGATGCCCATAGAGAGCCATACAATGGGACATTCTGGATATAAATATATTAAAGAATATTAAAGTTATTGTAAAGCATATTGTTTTTGTCTGCTTTAAAAATTATTATAAAAATATTATTTCATCAATTATACATCACATCTCAAGAGTTGTATATTATTGTTGTTGTTTTGACTGAGCCAAAACAAGTACTCATTTCCAAATTGAATTGGAATTTGAGTTATACAAATTTTTATTGCATTCTTTGAGCCTTCCAAGTGTTCCTTTCGGGTTCAATAAATGTAATATTTGGATCATATTGTCTCTCATGAAGGTGTAAAAGTGGAACATAAAAAAAGTAAAGTGAGGAGGGAATGGCCAATTCCCAAAGCCTTGAAGAAACTTAGAGTATTCTTAGGATTGACAAGATATTACCGCAAGTCTTTCAAGAACTATGGTCAAATAGAAACACCTCTAACAACATTATTAAAGAAGGAAGCATTTTCTCAGACTCAAGTAGCAACCAAAGCTTTTGAAAAACTTAGGGAGGCTATGTACAACTCTTGTCCTGGCCACACCTAACTTCACAAAAACATTTATTGTGGAGTTTGATGCCTCCAGCCATGGCATTGGTGCAATTTTAATTAAAGAAGGAAGGCATCTTTCCTTTGAAAGAAACCAAATTAAAGAAAAAAACTTAACCAAACCCATTTATAAGAAAGAAATGTTATCCATGCTACATGCAACTAATAAATGACACCCTTACCTAATAGAAATAGTCTTCAAAGGAGAAATAGATCATGATAGTTTGAAGTAATTCTTCTAGCAATGATTATCTTCAAAAGAGAAACAAAAATGGGTTACAAAGACGGTAGGTTATGAATTTGAAATTATCTACAAAAAAGGAAAACATAATATTGTGGTAAATGCCCTTTCATGAAACTAAGAAGAAATAGAAGGTTCACTGTGTGCTATTTCTATTCTTCATTCTGATTGGGTGGAAAAAGAAAGGATAGAATGGAAGCAAGATCAAGAGGTATGAAAGATCATTCAACAACTACAAGAGGATCCTAGTTCATTATATAAATTTGTATGGAAGAATGATTTTCCATGGTATCATGATCGTGTTAGGGACCTAACCCCTCATGTAGGTAGAATAATATATTTCCATGTAATAAAGGTCAATATTAAGGCCTAACAATAAGGAAGAATAAGTCAAATGTAAGAAGACCTAATAGAAGCTTATGCTTCTATAAGGATCTTCATCTAGATAGTTCCTTTGATAGACATATTTAGTATAAATAGGAGTCGAGGGCATGAGAACTTATTTCGTGGATATTATTGTAATAGAGCTCTGCTCTGCTGCAGGATTCCCCCTTGAAGAGGCAAGTGACCATTGCTCCCAGTAATTAAAGTGCTCTTTCTGGTGTTATTCTGGTATCATTTTCATATTATTGTGGTGTTGTTTTGGTTATATCGTTGTTCATATACCATTACTAGATATTTATTTATGTTCTGCATACTTTTTATATATGGAATATTACAAGTGGTATCAGAGCACCTTCCTCGACAAAAAAATTGTGGGTTAACTTTTGTTCAGGGTAGAGACATATTTCGACATCTTTAAGCTACACAGATATGTCGTTACATGCATAAACCCACAGTTGAGAATTCATACACACAGGAAATATAAGTGGTACTTAAGTGCACATCTGTTGGCCACCCTTGTAACTCCTGTTGGTACCCCTTTGAGTGGTAGCACATCAGACAACACCTGTATGCAGATCAACCTACATATCTTGATTCCCTCCATAGATAAACTGATCGGTCACCTGACTGCTATAGTGCCACCGAGAACAACACTCGGTAAGATACTCTCTAGTACCTTGGTAGTCGGGTAGTACAACTAAGGTCATGGTCTATCCTCCTTGGTTGGTTCCCTGAGATAATGGGCCAAGTAATACTATTGGACCCCTTGTTACACATTATTTTCGTCATCCCTATGACCATTAAAGATGTATACCCATGTGTTGCCTTCAGAGGGGTCTATGGCTTGAATTACTGAAGAAAGAAGGGAGAAGAACTTTTACTGAGAGAAGAAGTTGTATTTTCCTTTGTAAAAACCCTATTAAATAGGATTTTCGCAAGCTTCTCTATACACAGGGTGCAGAAATGCCTAATTTCCATGGGTTTTACTAAAGCTAGGCTTCAGAGTTTCTACAAATTTCACTATATCTAGGGTGTGGAAATTCCTGTACGTGGGAAAAACAAGTGTCTTCTCGATGCTTCTAGAAGGAGAAGCTTCTATGGTGAGGTGGCCTCTGAATGGTTTGGATCTTACTCACTTTCATGATTTATTGGGATCATCCTAACCTACTCACCTTATCCTCTTCAACTTATAAAAGGAGAGGATCTCTCATGGAGAAAGTTAGATTGGCTTGTTATTGAGTTTTGTAGCTTGGATTTTTTGGAGCTTGTATGTTGGATTTGAGCTTTGCTTTGTCAATATAGATTGTGAGAAACTATCAGATATATAGTCTGAGAATCCGTGAATTAGATGTGTGTGGGAAGAAAGGAGCTGTTGGAAGGAACCTGACAACATCAAGGCATTTGGTTGTATCTTTCTTCCCCATTATATAATATAGTGGCATGTTTCTTTCTCATAAAATCATTCTCATTTTATTACATGACTCCTTGATCACATGTATAAGCTTTCATTGAGTATAGTATTGTTGCTTTCACTTTGGTTGGTTTCTGGCATTGCAGATCCAATATCACAAGAGCACCAGAGCAGAGCAAGGAAAACAAAGATATAAGGAAGTGATATTCAAAGGTATGTCATTCATCTCTTGTTTGATAGTAAATTCGATGATTAGAGCTTAGGGAAAGCGCCATGTCCTGTCTTGTTTTGTTTTAGTTTCATAGTGAAGCTAGGGGGATAGATTTGTGTTTGCATTTAACAATTAGCTCGATAACAAAATTGACAACTCCACTAGGGAGAAGATTGTTTTCCTAGTTTTCCTTGCTTTCTTTCTTTGATTTCTTGGATTCAATTTTTTGAGTCACTAGGAGATCCAGCTTGACTCTCTAAATGTCAAACCACAATGGAAAAACCTTCATAATTTTTATTTTTTTTCATTTTTTATTTGATTTCTGCACCTTGCTTTGAGGGACAGTGCGGTGATATAAGATTTCTGCACCCTACCTTTTTTACACAGTGTGACGTTTCCTCACTGTATTGGTTCTCTGGCTTGCGAAAATCAGGGATTTCCGCACTATGTTAGTCTATAGCCTGCGGAAATTGTGAAATTTTGATTTTTGATGGTTTTTTCCTTACCCAGACCTTGGATATGGTTTTGGGGTGAATTTTTGGGTTTGATTATGATCTGTTTACAGTCTGCTTGACAACTTTGAAACTTCTTTTAGCCATCTTTGATTTGTTTTCTTTTGAAAGATTTGGTCTCTTGCTTTGAGTGTCTTTCAGTTACAAAGCATTGTTTTTTCTTTAGAATTGTTTGGTGAAAGACTTATTTTTCTTTTATTGAATAATTCATGTTAAAAGAGAAAATTTGTTTGGGTTGATTTGTTTTATAGAGAGTTGTTATTGCTTTTAGCTATCTTTGAAACAAAAAAATTTAATTTCTTTCTTTATATTAGATTGGGGGCATCCTTGCATTTGAAGTAGCGAAATTGCATGATTTTTGGAATTTTTTGGTCTTGAATTCTGAAAATTTTTCCCCCTCATGGCCCTGGGGGGCATGAATCGTGTATTGGTGTACAATATATTTGTCTCATTTCTTGAAGATATTGATATTGATGAGTTTTAAAATTTTGGGACATTGTGCATATGGGAATGATAATTGTTTTCTCCTTCTCGTAGCATAGCTTTCATCGAAATGAAAAGATTGCATCTTCATCTCTTTGCATAACTTTCGAGTTGGTCAAAACACAATATTGTCCACACCATTTTCCTTTTGAGTAACAATAGCCTTAAAATAAAGCACTTATAAAAATTGATTAGACATTTTTATATTTTCTAGTAGCAAACCTACATTACATTAGTTGTAGGGCTTTGGGATAGGTGTGAAAGATAACTTTCCAAAGATTAAAACAAACATAGAATCTTTCATTAGGGAGCTGTGAAATCCACTTGCTACATTTTGTTCTGGGAAGCCCTTCTCACACAAGGGTCAAACCTGAGGTCACAATGAGACTGGTAGAGTTACTCACCTTACTTTGTTGGTCTTGGTGTAGATATTTCACATATTATGGGGGTCACTTGAAGGTATACCCACAATGATGAGTGGAATCCTTTTAAGTTGATTTTGGGATAGATACCCTGCCTTTGCATGTGGATCATACTGTTAACTATTTCCCCAAGAATTATTGTAGTAATTGGTAACCTTAGTGGCCTATCTCTTTAGGTTATTTACACTAGGTCACTGTGGAGGGGTAGGTCTTCACGGTACTTGGAATCAACGTTGGCCAAACTCACTCGGGCTCCTTAGAGGGTATACCCATGATTATGTGTGGGAGCTTGCACCAAGGCATAAGTCCATTAAGAAGGTTGTCAACATAACTTTTCCACCCGCTCTATCTTAGCCCCTTCTTACATTGTTCCCGAGACGTTGGATTTCATCACCAACTAGAGCGTCCATTGTGAGAAGGTTTTGTTTCCTTGCTTGCTTACTAGATTTTTAGCGTGTGTTGTTTGTTTTCCCTAGCAGACTCTAGGTTGGATCTTTATTTTTATGGCATCACTTCCTGGAATGACCAATGAAGGAACCCCTGCTCCAGGTTGGCCTTTTGTTTTTCCTTCTTACGGAAACATTGGTCCTCCTCACATTGCTACTTTGAGCCGTCTTGGTCTCACAATTGGATTACCGGTATGGTTTTTTTCCCCTCAGGTAATCCCGAATGAAGTTAGTGCTTAGGTTGTAAGCACTTCCCCCCAAGAGAATAAACCTCATGTTGATCCTTCGCCTTCTTCACTAGTAAGATCATCTTCGCCTTCTTCACTTGCAAGTTCTTATTCCATTTCATCTTCTTTGCCGACTGAAAGATCTAAAAATAGTAGCTCGGTGGATAAGAAGAAGAATAAAAGGAATAGTAACAGGAAGAAAAATAAGCAAGTGTCTATACTTCAAACCACTACCATACATGTTGGGAAACCACTAGTTACTGATAATTGTGTTGGGAGTGTTGGTGATGCCAATATCACCCAAACAACCCATAAGCCCAATTACCCTTGTTGGCACAGGAGTAGACCTAGGGTTCAATGCTACAACAACACACCAACAAAGCCCTAACTACCGGCCCTTTCGGCAACACCTGCAAAGAAGATGATGTCTCATCCGAGGTAGAGGCAGGGGTGGTTGTAGGACTCAGGTGTCTACAACCTTAGCTAGGACACAGATCTATGATTCTAACACTTAGCAGAGCACTCAATAGAGCACTCAACAGTTAACATTCATCAATATCTAGTTCTTAGTTACAATGCAGTTAAACCCTAATTACAGAGCATTGCAATATTCAACCAGATCTAGCATCTAACAACAATTAGCATGAAGAACTAATCAGATCCTAACATATTATAGTATTAAGCATCTGTATATAAGTCAGATATAACATCCATATACCTCATTAAGCACAAAGCATCATCATATCTATCTATCTATATCTAATCACTAAGAAAGTAAAGACAAAAGCACACCAACACATTGCACAAAGCATAGAAACACATCATGTACGTGGTTCAACCCCACCCTAGGGCTACGTCCACCAACTCTTCTTCTTTATTATCTATGTCAAGCTTATTATAGGCACATAACATAAAAATCCTACTACGAAGAAGACAAGAGATCTGTGCGCACTCCGCCAAATCCTCCTTCTTCAAGTTAGGTTAAAGCACCAAACCTTCATACAATTACTTGCACGTAGCTCTACAAGTCTCACACAGTATGCACATAGAACTTACAATCCTTCAATTACATAGATCTAGCACTTAGCCATTCATACCCACTACATTGCTTTAGCATCTATTTATACATACAAACTAGGCCTAAGCATGGGTAAACCCATGGGCCGACATCCCATACCCGTTACATAATCCCAAATCCCAAAAAGGACCCCAAAAGGGGCCGAGATCCCGCAATATCTTCTTTGTCTTGCGCTCCTCCTTCGATAGGTTTCCGAAGTATGAAAATAGGTCAAACATGACCAAGGATCTCCCAAAACTTGGTCAAGGGCCAACAGGCCCCCAACACTCACCTGTGACTCATCCCAAGTCACTCTGATCTGGGTAGTTCTGCTTCAAAAGCCTCGAGCTTGGCTCGAGCTGCCTCGACATGTTGTTGTTCTATGGCCTACTGTTCAATGAACTCTTGGATGACTACCTCATTCACAGGTCCCACTAGGCATTGCTCAGCTGTAGTGAAAACCTGTTCAAGTTATGCTCCTCGGCTTTCGACCTCTATGAACAATTAGTAGGCCTTATCTTATACAGGTTGGAGCTTCTAAGTTACTTCCATAAATCTACTCTGGATAGTGTGGATCTACTTCTGGGTAGTGCATTTCTCTTGGGAGTCCTTCATTCTTTCCACAGCTAAGAGGGGCTTCAACTATGCTTGTATCATTTTGCTTGATACTTCGCCTCTTGGAGTTGTGACTCCAGTGCCTTCATTTCTAGATTCGTAATGAGTTGCTTGTAGGTCTGGGCACTTTGATCATTAATTTTCTTACATTCCATAGAAAGGGATTTGATTCTCTCAACTACGCTTCAAGCAATTGCTTCTCTTTGATCCCATACATCCTGTGGAGTCTCAGGCACTGCGCGGAGCTCTAAGTCTTCTATGCATTATTGTAGTTTCTGGATACCTTATGCAAGCTTCTCTACTTGTTGCATGACTCGATCCTCTGTCTTTATTTCTACGACTGTCACAGAGAAAAGTGCTCTGCTGACCACTTCTTTCACTTTAAGTTTCTCTGTGAGCAACTATTCTTTTCCTTGTTTAATCTGTGTTTTTTCTTCATTGAACTTCACTTGGAGAGAAATATTTTCCTTTTCTACATCGCTGCATTGTTCTACAAGTATGCCTTGCACTTCCTTCAAGGCTTGGGTGGCTTGTTCTATTTCTTCCTACACCCATCGAAGGCGAGCTTCGACTATATCAACTAGTTGGTGGAGTTGGGATAGCTCATCTCCCAACTCTGGTTCTCTCAATGGTAGGGGCGCAGTGGAGACTGCATGACTGGACTAAAGGGCCTGATGTACCCCTCGGATTTCAACTTCAATTTTTTCATACATTTATTCCTACTTGGCTTCTTATTTCTCTGCTATTTCTAATGAAGCATTGTTCAGGGCTGCTATGAGGAAGTCAAAATCATCATAGGTGAGGACAGTCTGCATCTTGGGTTTAAGTTTCTTCCAGGAAGAAGATTTCGGGGAAGAAACCTTCCTCTTCTTTAGGGGATCAACCTTGTATTTGGGTGGTGTTACTTCGTTGGGATTATTTTCAGCTTCTACTTCGTTATCACCCCCTCGGTTAGGTCACATTGAAGGAGTCTTCCCTGAGGTTCTTCTTAAGTTTTGGACCTCCTCGGTATTCTTTTGTCTTCTAGTTTTGGGTAAATTTTTTTCTTTATCAGTGTCTTATGGGTTGTGAAGATCAGATATCTTTATGGGGTTGGCAGGGATAAGGAGGTTAGCAAGCCATTCCTTAGTCATTTCTTCAAGGTCTTATTCTATAAGCTTATAATATGACTAGAGATTTTCTTTACGTTCATCTTCTTGCATTGTAATGTGACACAGACCCCTTCTCCTAGATCCGTAGATCAGGATCTGTGCAGGATCTTTTCCTCACCTCTGTCCCAAAGTGCTTGATTGGCCCTTCTATTTCCCTTTTGGGAAATCTGCACCCACAAACAACCTTGAGAAATTTCCCCTTATACTTCGGAAGATTGGACTTCACATTTTCGCAAGTCCTGTGGCCGAGTGTCTTGTCTTCTCAGAACCCTAAAACCCAAAATTATGACACTTGGACTTTTCTCTCTCTATCTCGACTTTCTCCTTATCGCGATTTCAGGAGTCACAATGTCATGCAACTCATCCCCTCGACCTCCAAAATCCTGATTCCCACATTACTGAAACTCTGATGTTCGATCACCAAAAGAAATCGACGGCTGTGATTCTCCGTTCAATCCAATGGTTAGAGCGATTTCACGTATAGGGAGTTCGAGACTCTCGATGCCAAAAACCTCATGTCAACACAAACTCCGAAATGTCGAACCGCGATAAGCCGATGAAATTTCCTATCAGGATTTTCCCCGAACTCTAGGATTTTCGCCATGTGTCCTCCTAGGATGGATGATCCTCAATAATTTCATGATTTTAGAAACTCAAATGACAAAATGCTCCCCATCCTTTCCTCTTGATCCCCGAAATCTGGACATGCGAAATGTCGACAGACTCTTGATCACTGCCACGTCTCTCAATAGATGGATGGTCCTAATTCAGTTAAGGATTTCACGACTTGCGATTCCCCGATGTCACAATTTCTCTGTCAACTTGAAACCTCGGTAGATGAAATACTGATGGGTTCTTGATCTCCACCACATGTCCTAATGAATGGATGGCTCAGATCAAATTCAGGGTTTTCACTATGAAGTGACCCAATCTCCTGTCCTCGAGACTTCCGATATCTCGAATTCTGAAATCTCGATGTCCCAATGCCTTTCGAGACTTTCGCTCTACTTGCGAGGGTTTAACCCCCATGTAACTCCTGTTAGATCCCACGACTGATGAGTATCTAAGTGAGGTTCAATGACTCATGATCTCCTGGGTTTGAAACTTTGGAAATGGTCGTAACCCCCTTTCTTATCTGTCAGATCGAATGGCTGGCGGGACTTTGCAAATTCTCTACGGAGAATTTTGTTCGTCTGTCTCTTCCCTTGAGAACTTTCATGAAGTTTAAAACAAAATATTTCTCTACGTGGAACTTGTCCTCCTGTAGCACAACATCATTGCACCTCCTTTCAATTCTTCAAGGCACTTAGCCTCTTTCTTCCCTTCGACGACTTCGAAGGTTTGAACCCTTCTAAGGTTTTCCATGACTTCGAGTCTTTTAGAAAACACTCCTGCTGGAAATCCTTGCGGAAAACCTTCAAACACTTTCAAGTGTTGAACTCCCTTTGACTCTGCACAAGCCCTACAAAATCTGTCTCTCAACAAGTCATTCAGGTTACAAACCCCTAAAGCTTCACTCGGCCTGTGCACACTTTGCACGGCTCCTTTACCTAACTGCACCTTTGAGGAAATGAGAGAAAAGCTATCCTATCTAATCTTTCAGAGACAAACCTCTGAACCCTTTGTCAATGCACTCTTTGCGAAAAATTCAACTACACTCCTTGCAGGAACTCTCGCTCAAACAGAGAAACAATTGAAACTCATTTCCTAACTCTTTCTCTCTCAGACTTCAAACATAATCCTGAAACCATTCATACACAGTATAGAAAGAAAATGTATAACAAAAAGAGTAAAACCATGAACATACCATTCAACATACACATACAAGAAACAAATACAATGCCATGAATCTGAATTAAGACTTCTTCTATTAACTCAAATCTCTGTACCTAGGTGTTTTTCAAACACATTTTCTCTATTCCAGCTCTGTATTCTCTTCTCTTGGTAATGTTCTTCACTATCATACAATAATACAATGAGGGTGTCTATATCCGTTTTCCCTCCACTCCTAAAACTGTCTAATATGAGAATTCAAAGCTACCTACTAACATAAATGCCTTCTTAGTCCTTCAGATGAGAGCAGGTCTCTCAAGGTCTGATTACAATCTATAAGTATGCCTCTCCTTAACTATTACATTTACATTTGGTTCATCCAGCTTCAAAAGTTTTTAAACAATTCATCATGCACCCAAAATGTATTGCACTTGCCCCACGCTCACTTGACGTTGGCGATGCTCCTGCATCATACTCCCTCGCTTGAAAATTTTCATGGGCTCCTATCCATGAGCTCTCGCACAATCTGTCCATGCTTTTGAATTGCTGCTTCATTCTCCCAGCTGGCATCTTCAACTAGATGTCCTTTCCACTTGACCAAGTATTCAAATTATTTCTTTATTCTGGTCCTCTAGCTAACTCTTTTGTCTAGTATGCTTTCCATCTGTGGTTTCTTTGCAACAGGCATCTGCTTTGTCCACTAGACCTCTCGTTGTTCATCACTTGTTCCTGCTTCCTCGTCTTTGTATGGGTACAAATCTGAGACATTGAATATCGGATAAATTCCTATCCCATCGGGTAATTCAATATCATAATCATTTTCCCCAAATTTCTTCAAGACCTTACATGGTCCGATTTTCTTCATCTTCAGTTTGTCATATGTTCCTCTCGGGAACCTTTTCTTCCTCAAATGTGCGAGGATCAAATTGCCAACTTAAAATTGAAGTTGTCTCCTATGTTGATCTGCCCTGTTCTTATACTCTTGACTCGAGTTATGTAAATGCTCCTTCACCTAGCTGTGAAGTTCCTTCATCGCTTCTGCGAAATCTTCTGCACTAGCGCTCCTAGTCGCAGTCTATTCTAAACCTCTCAATTCAAAAATTCCTCTCGACTGCATGCCATAGATGATCTGAAATAGACTATGTCTCGTGCTTCTATTGACTGAGTCGTTATAAGAAAACTCCACCTATGGTAATATGTTGTCCCACTGGCTGTGGTGTTCTGTCACCAAGCTTCTCAACAAGTCTCCCAGACTCCTCTTCACCGCTTCTGTTTGTCCATCTGTCTGAGGATGATAAGATGAACTGAATGATAAATTTGTTCCCATATTCTTCCATAAGGTTCTCTATAAGCGTCCTACCAACTTAGTGTCTCGATCCAAAACTATGCTTCTTGGCAAGCCATGAAGTCGATTGACTTCTTTGAAAAATAGATTCGCAATGTGAGTTGCGTCACTGGTTTTCTGACATGGAATGAAGTGTTCCATATTGGAAAATCTATCCACCACCACAAAGATCAAGTAAAACCCTCTTTTTGTTCTTGGAAACCCCAATATGAAGTCCATGCTTACTACATCCCACAACTTCTCAAGTATGGGCAATGGTTGATAAAATCCTACATTCTGCCTCTTTCCTTTCGAATGCTGACAAAATCTACATCTGTCTACAAATATTTTGACATCTAGTCGCATTCCTAGCCAAAAATATGACTCATTCAACTTTGCGAACGTCTTTTCATGACCGAAATTTCCAGCTAATCCTCCATTATGTTTCTCCTTTAGCAAATTCTCCCTCATGGAGCATTTTGGAATACAAAGTTGATTACCTTTAAACAGTAATCCTTCTTGGATCATGTATTTTGTCCCTGAGAATTAGATTCTCCACTACTTCATATGCCTCTTTAAAATATGGATCATCTCTGTACATGTCCTCGAGATCATCAAAAACCAATGTTTTGACTCTGAACTCCGGCAACAGCAAACATTTCCTGCTCAAAGCATCAACAACTTTGTTAGCAATTCCAGAAATATGTTTAATTACAAAAGTAAAGTTCTGCATGTATTCAACCCATTTAACATGTCTTTGATTCAACTTCTCCTGTTGAGTCACAAATTGCAATGCATGATTGTCACTATATAAGACAAACTCTTTAGGAATTAAGTAATGTCTCCATTTCTTCAATGCCTGTATAATAGCATAGAACTCCTTGTCATAAGTGGAGTATTTCACTTTGGCTTCTTTCATCTTTTCAATGAAGTATGCTATCGACCTGTATTCTTGACTCAAGATTTCCCCTATTGCAAATCCACTTGCATTACATTTTACTTGAAATGTCTTTTTGAAATCTGGCAACACCAAAATTGATTGTTCCGTAATTTTCTTTTTCAACAAATTGAAGCTTTTCTCAGCCTCTTCTATCCAGTGAAAGAAATTATGTCTCTTCTTCATTGTGTCCATCATAAGTGCACTAATTCCACTGAAATTCTTGATGAACTTCTAGTAGAAACTAGCCAATCCATGAAAACTTCTCACCTCAAATATGCTCTTCGGTGATGGCCAATTCTTGATCACCTCCACTTTATCTGAATCCATCCTCAATTTACCTGCAGAAATAACAAAACCCAAATAAATGAGCTCTATCTTCATGAATGAGGATTTCTTCATGTTTATCAACAACTTTTCTTGCTATAATCTCTTCATCACTGTAGCTAAGTGTTTTAGATGTTCTGCCACTGTTTGACTGAAAATTAGTATGTCATCCAGATACACAATAACAAATTTTCCGATGAACTCCTTCAGGATTTCGTTCATCAACCTCATGAAGGTAGTTGGAGTGTTTGTTAAACCAAACGGCATAACAAGCCATTCATACAACCCTTTGTTAGTCTTGAAGGCTGTCCTCCATTCATCACCTTCTCTCATACGAATCTGGTGATATCCACTTTTCAAATCAATCTTTGAAAAAAATTTTGCTCCACTTAAGAAATCCATTAGGTCATCCATCCTTGGAAATGGAAATCTGTACCTGATGGTTATCTTGTTAATTTCCCTTGAGTCAGTACACATCCTCGAGCCTCCGTCTTTCTTTGGGCTGAGTACTGTCAGAACAACACATGGACTCAAGCTTTCTCTAACCAATCCTTTGTCCAACAAATCCTGGACTTGTATTTTTACCTCTTCATTCTGCTGTGGCATTAATCTATATGCTTCTTTTTTTGGAAAACTAGCTCCAGGTATGAGATCAATATGATGACTCACACTTTTGATTGGTGGCAATGAATGAGGTAGTTCATCCACTACTATGTCAGCGAACCCTTCCAACAGTTCCTGAACCTCTTCTATTAAATCATCTACCCTTGTGCTGGTTTGATCCTGGCAAATATCGGTGGCCACCCACCTTTTCCAACTGGCTTAAAACAGCTTTCTGGCAAATTTGGCAATTTACTATTTTTAGCAGGTTTTAACTTCCGCGGCCATTTTGAGGGCCTAAATGAAGTTTTTTTGAGATAGAGGTTCTCAATGATATCCAAAGGCATTATTTATCCCCCAAAATGAATCTCCTCGGCGATACCTTTCCAACGAGCTATCATACGCCTAAAACAAAGATCGTATGCAAAAGTTACGACCACGGGAAGTTGATGTACTAACTTACCCAAACGGGGCCCACATGACTTTTGGCGCTTCATCTCCTAGGGTTAGGTTTTTGGATGTATAGGAATTTTGGCATTCCCATTTATTGTAAAAATGCCTTCATAGCCTCATTGTAACCATCTTCTTGTGAATGTGAGTAGCCGTCACATCTCTTCTCAGAGATAAGATGCCACCATTCTAGCGAGTCTTTCACTCTGTATTTTTATAGTCTTTGTACATTTATTTCATTAATAGAAATCGTGTATTACTGTATATATGTGTTTATGGTTTCA
The DNA here is from genome assembly GCA_032191745.1 of Picea mariana. NCBI lineage: Eukaryota > Viridiplantae > Streptophyta > Pinopsida > Pinales > Pinaceae > Picea > Picea mariana. The sequence continues at coordinate 23,266 of JASDQU011314095.1, forward strand.
TATCTGATACATCTCTATTATATTATTGAATATCTACGATATGTCTAGGCATTTTTTTATTATGTCTCCGATCTCATTTTGTGCTGAAAATAATCTGGATCAGTGGTATCAGAGTAGGCTGCTCTTGATTTTTTTTTTAGTGCATGTCCCCGACGAGGTCCAAGTATAGAAAGTTGGGTCTCAAGATTGTCTCTCTTGAAGATAATCACTCTGACACACCCAAGAAACCCTCAATGGTGGAAGAAAAGAAAAACAATGGAGCAGACGATCCTATCAATCTGTTGCTTGAGAAAGCTCTCACGTGACAGAGGGAAGAAATGATGGAGAATTTTGCACACATTCTTCAATGTCTGTCGNCCCTAGAAAAATGGTTAACTCTGCTAGAAGGTTATTTCTCTGTTCACAATTTTTCCGACAAAGAAAGGATCACCTTCGCACTCCTTAAATATCTCCCTCATGTCAAACATTGATGGGAAACTTACTGGGAGAAAAGTTCCACAGAGGAGTCTGGAATATATGGGGCCGATCCCACTTGGGATTTTTTTGTGGATGCGGTAAAGGAACAACATTACCCTGTTGGAAACTATGAGGACCAGTACATGAGATGGACCACACTGTGGCAAGAGAGGGGCCAAGTAGTTATGGAGTTCACCAATACCTTCCATACCTTGTGCACCAAGCTGGGTATCAAAGACTCCGAGCAACATTTGGTTCTAAAATACCATGGGGCTCTACACAGATACATACAGACTTAAATGGATTTTCTGGACATCTCATCACTTGGTGCGGCTTATCGATATGCTGTTAAAATTGAGCAGAAATTTAAGCACCAGAACAAACAAGATTTTGAATCTGTAAATCCAAAACAACCAAAGTATGAAAAATACAACCCTAACAAACAGTCTCCCAAAAACCAGTCTAAGACATAGGAAAAGAAGGGTCACGGGAAGACAAAGAAGGACACCAGAAAATGGTGTGATTTCCACAAAATCCCCTGGCACAACACTGATGAATGTCGCTCAAAACAATCATTGGTGGTCGAGATCAAAGACAAGGAGATGAACCATGATTTAGAATCCGATTCTAAAAACACTGGTAAAGGGTCGATCATTGACGCAGACCCCACTGCTATTATCGCAACCACAACAATTCAACCAGAAGAACCAATAGATCCTGAAGAGGGGGAGTGCCTTTTTCATTCACAGATGTGGGTGAAGGGGACCCCACTGCATTTTATTGTTGATAGCAGAAGCCATAAGAACCTCATCGTAGCAGAGGTCATCAAACAGTTGGTATTGTTGACAACACCACACCCGCAACCATACAACATTGGGTGGCTTCACCAAGGACGAGATCTCTGTGTCAACCAGCAATGTCGATTGTCATAC
>JASDQU011314098.1:0-13034 GCA_032191745.1 Picea mariana
GAAAAATATAATTAGTAAGTGAAAAAACACTCCAGAGTATAACTCACGCTTAGGACTTAAGGTGGCTAAGACCTTTTACAAGTTCATCATGCAAACACCTCTTATTACAATTTTTTATGGAAAATGTAGAGTAACAGGGTGGTCTTTTTGACCGATTGAACTTCTGAACTCTGAATTTTGAACAAATGATGTTCAAACTTTGGCGGCTCGCTGGAAGTCCATCTCAGTGCAACTTTGATGGATAACACCAACAATAAGTAAAACACAGAATAAATTCATCCAGCATTATATAAAAAAAATGCAGAGCTAAAAAAAACTTCACCATCAATCAATAAATTGCAGGGTTAATTAATCGCATCAAGGCGCAAGACAACACACTACTTGGAACAACCAACAGGGCTAGACGACTGGCAGGAACATCTTTCGCTCATCATCCACGCACAGAAAAGCAGGGCGTTTAGATCCATAGGTCTATTAACACCGAAGTGACAACCGTAGATCAGGCTCCTGGCCGACTGCTCCGGCGTGGACTGAAGAGTTAGGAATGAAGGAAAAAATAAACCGCAATCATCACAAATCAATAAACCATAGGACGGTCAAGACATGCAGGGATCGAAGGCCATGGGAATCAACCAACATCGAGCTAAAGGCTATGGGGGAAATTTCAGTCATCAGCTAGAATGCTAAGACAATCATTTTCTTTACCTAATTAAACATACAGAACTAAAAGCATAAATCATACTAACAATCTATCATGCAGAAACAAGAAAGCGTACCGTAGCCCAAGTCGCCCGCTCTGAGTTGATGTCCTGCGCGCTCCGTGCAACTCCCTCTTGTCGACCGATGAGACTTCACGGTACCTCCCAGCCAATGCTAGGGGTACTCTTCTTCCTTCTTAGCCCCCCGAGCCGCAAAGGGGCCACGCACACTAACCAGAGAATCAACTAGCTCCCAGCTCGCCTCGCAAGGCCGAGCTACCACTCCTCACCGAGCTGGGCATCCCAACTCCCACAAGCTAAGTCAGTCAAGTATAAAATTTCTGCAGTGTAACGTTACGCATGACAGAAGAGATCCATCATCCTTCTCCTCCCTTCATTATATAGAGTTTCGAAGTCCTTAACTTTCCCAAAATCCCATTTAATTTAATGTTTAATAATTTATGTCATAAAAATCCTCCCCGTACATGTGTCACCCATCCCCTTCATTCCTTCATAAATTAATTTCATTAATTAAATAATTACCCCTATTTCCCTCACCCACCTAAAATCATTCCTAGAATCGCTCCTAGGTGTCCCCATATTCCCTTACAAGTTTTAATGACTTTCCCCCTTACTAATTTACTAGTTGAGTTAATTTAGAAAGTTCTTAAATGCTAGATACCTTACTAAGTTAGACTTTCTGCTTTTTCTTTGTGTTTCCCCTTTCTTTTTATGTTTCCCTCTTTTTCCTGGTTTCCTAATTCTTTTAGATTTCTCTTTTTCCCTTTTCATTTAAAACTCAAATTGGCAGGTGTAGAAAATTAACTTTTTCCCTTTTTCCTTTTTAGTTAATAATTTTTATTTATTTAACATATGAGACAAAACCATTATTTCCTCTTTTCCCTTTTTAGATTTTATCCCCCAAAAGATTTTTATAAATTAAAAGAATAACTTACACCCTTCTCGACACATGATTAATGATGATTATCATTTTTATTTATTTATTTTTATTTTTATTTTTACTTACATATTTTTCCTTTACCGCAAGTTTCACCTAGACCTAGATTTTATATTCTGAGGCTGGGCGACATTTTATTAGGGAAATTGTTTTAAATTTTTCTTGTCACGTTATTCGTCCTAAGGCCATCTAGGTTTATTGATTTATTATTTAGCAACGTGACGTGCCCTTCAAGACGCACTAGGTGCTCCAAGAGTGCCACTCGCCCCATTATGTTTCTCTTGTGCGATGTGCCGTTCAGGACACACTACATGCTCCAAGGGTGCCACTCGCCTCTTTCCATTTTTCTTGTGCGACGTGCCTTTCAGGACGCACTACGTGCTCCAAGGGTGCCACTCGCCTCTTAACCGACTTGGTAGACATCAAAAACCCTTGGAGTCAATACTCTGCCAGGTGATCTTGTGGGAGACTAAGGGTCTCTAAGGAATAAGGCCCCTGCCTTATTGCGCACCCCTTAGAATCATCGTGAGCGACTGTCGCAGTCTGCACTCACGACATCATGGGTCTTCTCGAACTAGGTAGTTGTTAACCTACAATTCGAGCCACGACGGGAGTGCTAGTAGGCTATGGCAGGGCTGCTGTCCACACCTCTCCCTCAACGTCTCTGGTAGTCGTGCGTGACCCCTCTACTCCATATGTGAGTCCAGTCGGCAAGCTATCGTAAGCCTGCATCATCAACGAATCATGTCAGAAAATGAGATTCGTAATCATAACATCTAATCAGATGCACATATATCATATATACAACAATAAAACCCAATAGTCCACTCCCTGACTCGATCCGGAGTCCAAGGGTTTCATCGATGCCTCTGCATCCTCGAGGTCCAAAATCCTGCACACTCAGGAGAACCGAGTCAATAGCACTTGTCTATGTCAATACAACAAAATAACATATAATCACATCCATAATGCCTCATAATCATAATCAACGGCCAATAGTATAATAATTCCGGATCACTTGCAAGTAAGTGTCCTCAGAGAATAAGTTCGCTCAGTTCGCGCAAGAGCGGGTTGTTACATCTCCTTTAGGAGAAACTTCTTGCTGTGTCTCCGGGTTACCATAGAGGAATGTTTGATCACAACACTAGAAGAATGTTGATCTCATTTCGTATTGTATTTCTTACTTTTGATCTTTGTTTCAGGCAGGTCACAAGTGATAGCTCTAAAGGAGCTACTGTGACGATTATTCGTGCTATTGTTTTATTACAATTATCAAAAGAGAATTATTCTTGCTTGCTGTTTTGTTGACCTTGTTTTAGGTCACAGGTGATAACCCTGAGGAAGCTATAGTGAAGGTTGCAGAAGGAAACAGATTGGATAAGACATGAAGCAGACTATGTACATGACCATACACATTCATGTACCAAAGAAGATGAAGAAGAAGCTATTTTTGAGATCCAAAGTATCTCATATGGAGATTTCTGTAAGGAGCAGAAGGCTCCAAAGATGACCAAACATTAGAACACAACTCACAAAAGACTTGGTCAAAGGATAATGAAGCCATCTTGACGGGAAGCAGAACTCGTTTAAAGTCTGACTCAACTTTTCATATTTAGACTTGGTATTCGACACCAAGTATACCTTGTAAGAGATGATGAAGTCCTTGTAGAGTCAGAAGAAATCAAGAGTAAGCCTGATCTCAGAAAGGATCAGATGAAGAGACATCTTCCAGGACTGGGAGACAGAGGCCATGAGAAGACTAGATCGTAGCTTCAAAGACTCCTAGGAGATATGAAATCTCCTGGAAGATTCCCTTGTTTCAGTGGCAGAGAAGGAAGTCAGTCAGAAAGACTAGGATATGGATTTTTTTGTGAGAATAGAAGAGAAGTCAGTGATGACTTCCAAGATTGATCTAACAGATCAAGCATGTTGCACATGTATAAAGACTGAACTGTGTCCAGAGGTTTCTCCCAGCAAGAGGGAGAAGACTATGACGAGACACTTGCTCCAGTAATTGAAGAAATAGTTCCAGTATTCATGAAGACAACCAGGACAACCATGATTCTGATATAGTATGAGATTCAGGGGGAGAAATCCCTATATTTGAGAGTGAGTTATCTCAAAGTGCCAGTTGATGCAATACATTGGTCTGGCCATGGAGAACTAACTACACTAGCAGATAGAGTTACCTCCATGAAAGAAGAAGAGCTACTTTCAGTGTTGGTTATTGAGACACTCTCAGTTTCAGATGAAGCTGTTTTCATGATAGAGTAGAAGAGTTGCTCACAGATTTCAGCAGACACAGTGAGAATGAAGCAAGTCATTCTCAACTTCAGATCAACTACATGTGCAGAGTCCTAGTTCCAGAAGGAACAATTGAAGAAAGAGTAGAAGACATACTTTCAGCCAGTGAGACAGATAGTGCTTTGCAAAAAGCACATAAAGCTAGCACATGATTGTGCAGATTGAGTTGTAGTTGAGCAAGTGTATCGGATGACTTATTCTTAACTGGAGAAGAAAAGCTCATCACAGATTGCAAGAAGAAGCTCACTACAAAGTTTGAGATGAAAGACCTAATGCACTATTTCTTAGGTTTTGAGGTTTGGTAGAGCCCAAAGAAGATATTCCTTAACTAAGGGAAGTATACAGTTGAAATACTGAAGAGGTTCGATATGTTGGAGTGTAAATCCATGAACACACTCATGGAAACAAAGTTGAATCTCCTAGTTGATACTTCGTCAGAATTGGTTGATGCTACGCTGTACAGACAGATCATTGGATCATTGATGTATTTGATGAATACCAGGCCAAATATATGTTTTGCTGTGAACACCTTGAGTCAGTTCTTGGTAGAGCTCATACATGTTCACCTTGTTGCTGCAAAACATGTGATGAGATACCTTAAGGGTACGTTGGACTTTGGTCTCTGTTATACTGAAGATCATGACTTCAGACTGATTGGTTATACAAATTCAGATTGGGTTGGAAGTGTTTCTCATAGAAAGAACACTTCAGGGTGTTGTTTCAGTCTGGGGTCAACCATGATCTCATGGCATAATAGGAAACAATCTAGTATTGCTCTCAGCACGACAGAAGCGGCATACATTGCTGCATGTTCTGCCAGTTGTGAAGCCATATGGATTTGAAAGTTGTTGACAGATCTATTTGATTTGGAGATGGAAGCAACCGTGATTCTATGTGATAACCAAAGTTGCATAAAGATGACAGAGAACCTTGTGTTCCATGATAAGTCGAAGCACATAGAAATCCGGTATCACTACATTTGTGATATGGTGCAGAGAGAAGCCGTAAAGCTCCAATATGTTGGCATAGATGAGCAGGTTGCAGATGTGTTGACCAAGCCTCTGTCTCGTGTAAAGTTTGAGCACTTTCGAGACAAGCTTGTTATAGTTCGAAAGGACCTCCCTCGAAGGGGGGAGTGATGTTGATGATACTATGGTATCCTGACCAACAACAGGTAGCTCAGTTAGGATTTTATATCCTAGGGGACTGATCATCCCTGGATAGATCCTGAAGGTCCGGTAAGGACGATCTGTCAGAGTACCTGTGCATGTATATGCTAGCTGTAGTCAGTAGTGGTAGCTCCATTAGGATTTTTATCATCCTAGGGAATCTTATGATTCCTGGGCAGATCTCGAAGGTCTGATAAGGACGGTCTGTTAGAGTACCATGTGGTAGCTCCGTTAGGATTTTATATCCTAGGGAATCTTATGATTCCTGGGCAGCTCCTTAGGGACTGTCAGAGTACCACAAAATGCTGTAACACCTGCCTCATTCTGTTGCCCCATGATGATGATGATGTTGTTGCTCCAACCTTCGTGCTGTGATGATGTTGTTGCTCCAACCTTGTGCTGTGATGATGTTGTTATCTCAACCTCGTGTCGATGATGTTGGTATCTCAACCTCGTGCTGATGATGTTGTTGTCTCAGCCTCGTGTTGTTGATGTTGTTATACCGGCCTCGTGCTGTTGATGATGCTATACCATCCTCGTGTTGGTGATATTTTCATGCTATTGATGTTGATACTTCAACTCCTTGCTGAAGATGATGATGATGATGATGATGCCACTTCAGCTTCTTGCTGAAGATGATGATGATGATGCTACTTCAGCTTCTTGCTGAAGATGATGGTTCTACTTCAGCTTCTTGTTGAAGATGACGATGACGATGCTACTTCAGCTTCTTGCTGAAGATGATATTACTTTAGCCTCATGCTAAAGAAGATGATGATGTTACTTTAGCCTCACGCTAAAGATGTTGATAATATTACTTTAGCCTCATGCTAAAGAAGACAATGATGTTACTTTAGCCTCATGTTAAAGATGATGATAATGTTACTCTACCCTCATGTTGATGAGGATGATGATGCTACTCCAACTCCATGCTGTGAACGATGATGATGAGAAAAACTTCCAAGATTTATAGATGTGCCAGTCAGTGTTCCAGATGCTATTGATGTTGCTTCCCCCTCCCTCTCTCTCCCGATGATGTTGTATTGAGTTGTGTTTGTAGAATACCCTTATTGTTAAGGCGGAGTGTTGAAATATTGTAATTGCAAAGAGTATTCTATTTATTATTGAGTTATTTACTTATAGATCAATCCCCTTTTGTGGATTGATCATGTCGGGGCTTATGTATGACCAAATTCCCTTTTGTGGATTGGTCAAACCCTAATTATATCATGCTAATTAAGAAGTCGGCCCCCAGGCCTAATTAAAGTGGTTATAACCACCAAGTGAAGAGGTCGGCCCTGTTTGATGAAGAGACACCTCCCTAGCGCCTGCCAACTAGTATAAATAAGTGAGGAGTGTTCCTCATTTGTACACTCATTCATTCCACTCAACAAGTGCACAAGTTTGGAGATAGCTGCAGTTGGGAGAAGAAGGAAGAGAGAGGCACATTTCTCAGTGTTGGATATTCTCTAGTGTTTTGGTTTTTTGTCTTGGCATTGTATTGACTATCTATATTAAGGAAGTTTTGCTGGGTTTTCTCCCCCATGAGGGTTTCCCAGGATAAATGCTGTGTATCCYGTGATTGTGTTTCTCTCAATGATCCTACCTATGCTATGTTTACCTAGTAAATTGAAAAGAAACCTAATAATAGCTCAAAACTTAACACTTTTGGCTAGGGTTTTAACACCCTTTCATGGTCGTTAAAGTTAAGGTTTTGGATTCTYTGAAGGCTTCTAGAAGTCTCTAGTGGATCCCATATGTTACAAACTCCACATGGGTGGAAGGATATGGTTTCCACATGGACCTACTTTGTGTGGAAATATGCAAATAAAAAGTTCATTAAATTTTGCTTTACTCATGGCATACAAATGCAACACATTGTGCCTTGTAACCACTCAAATTCTTGCTAGGAGGAAAAGTCCTAACCTTAATGGAAGAGCCTAGAGGAAACTCTTAGGTAAACCATCTGTCACGTCGATGGCCATACCTCTCACTTCAGACTAAGGAGAGAAGGTTTCCTAGCCTAGGGGGGCATCCCTAAAACTAATCAAGCCTAATTGTTGCATCGTGGGAGTGTTATTTAGCTTGAGTTAATTAATTTGTATGATTAACCCAATCAATCAATTTACCCAAAAGTGAATGTAGTAAGATGCAAAAAATGCAAATTGATTTACTTTGTGTCAATCCAAATGTGCCAAATCATTATGTGCCACAATTTCAAATTGTCACTAGCAATTAACCATATAGGGAAATAACAACAAGTGCTAGAGAATGAAAAGTAAATATGGCAGTTTGATGTGCAAAGGTGCTGGTGTATTCAGTTCAAAGCATAAAACAATGATCAAATGCTAAAATCCAGAGTTACAATGTGTGAACTTGTGCATCAAATGTGCTGGAGCAAAATTCAACCATAAGTAAATAGTGCATGGACCCATAATTATAACTCAAGGTGAACTTGACAAGTAGCATTATAGATTCAGGACTTCAAGTTTCACTTAGGATATGTCATGAGCTAGCATAAGAAGTTACGAGTGAGATTCTTCAATGAGTTGGTATCATTCAATAATGTGTTGTTTTATTACTCCAAGAGTCACCCCCAGACTGCAAATTGGAGTAAGCTTGGTAACATACAAATTGATTTAATTTTAGTTTGAGATCAGGGATCAACAAGACTTTAAAGAAAGGAAAAGACAACAGATATCACTGCAGATCAATGATGGACCATTGGGCTATGGAGTCATAAACAGTCTGCTCATTGAAGGCATTTAAGCTCCCTATCAAACAAAAGATTTGTTTAATGATGAAGAGAAGACTAAGGGAAATAACATAAAGACGAATGTTCGCTAAGCAAAGATCCTCTTTGCAAAGAGAATTTAGATGTGTCTGAACAGTAAACAATGATAAATAGGCAAGCTTACAACAAATCTTCTACTGCATCGAGAATCTATCAATCAAAGGCAAATTTTAATCCTTAAAATCAACAATACATTCAAACAAGATGAAGAATAGAACAGAGAACATAGAAGACAAATCTGATGAAACAACTCATATGAATCTTCAATAACATACAATTTACAACCACATGCTCCTCCGGCTTACAAACTGAAATATACAGTCATTCCATTCTCAAAACCTCCTCCAGTCTTGGGCCCCCCTCTCCTTGATATCATTCCTTTGATGTCTTTATAATCAAAACCGTCCACCACTGCTAGGAGTGCGAGCTAGCCTTCCTATCCTAGGATTCTCTAGTGCCGTGTGTCTTCTCTTGTCTATCCTGTTCCTTCTGTCAGAAGGAAACTTGGGTCAGTATGGGCTTGCAGGAGAAACTGCCTCTGTGGTACTTCAGGTTGACAGTTTTCTGTCTCCTCGGCCAGACCCTCCATGCTTCCATTTAAGGGGGTAGTCGATTGTTCAACCATCGATCCTTCTTTCATTAACTGATTTCTCCTTGGGATCAGGATGAGGCTTAACGCCTAGTTTATTGCCACGCGCTGCTCTCGGATTGGGCCCTGTATAAGCACGTGATTGCGGAAGTTGCCAAGGGCGGTTTGGATCCACACCGCTTTGACCCCTGCAATCCACCACCAACTGCCACGTACCTCTTTAGCTATACCATGGTTTCGATTGCGGGACCGCTCTAAGATTCTAGCGTTCGATCTTGTCATAATCTGCGATCTGGGAACGCCCTGCTTTTGTTGCCACGCGCTGGTCTCGGATAGAACCTACATCAACACATGATTGCGGAAGTTGTCAAGGGCGGTTTGGGTCCACACCGCTTCGACCCCTGCAATCCACCACCAACTGCCACGTACCTCTTCCGCTATACCATGGTTTCGATTGCGGGACCGCTCTAGAATTTTAACGTTCGAGCATGTTTCGTCCTTGCAATGAAGTGTGGCCATCGATCTGTTGCAATCTACGATCTGGGTAACCCTGCTATTTTAGCGCCCCTGCTAAAATTTATTCGTCTGCCAACTCCAAAATCCTTTTAACCATGTTTAGAGATGGAGCCAATTTTGGCGCTTGGGAGCTTTGAATGCCGAGCAAGAATATCTCCCGTAGGATGATCTCTCGAATCTGACGTGGTGCCCTGACATCATTGTGTTGTCACAACTACTGATGGATGAGCACCATGTGTCTTCGGCATTTCGGGCTTCGGGAGTTTTGGATTGTGAAGCATGAAAAACTCACGGAGTGGTACGGGCCTAGAGTGATGTGGTATCCTGAAATGAATGCTATGCGTCCTCGGCGGATAAGTGCCATGTTTTAAGTTGAAAAACACCCGTGGAGTGGTAGGGCCCGAAGCGACATGGCAGCCTGATGTCACTTTGGAACTTCAGCTCTTCGGGACTTCAGGATGTAGAGCATGGAAATCTCCCGAAGTAACTTTCCCCGGTTGACGTGGCAGCGTCTCGTTACTTCGGCGCTTCGGACTTCTGGAGCTTTTTGAACGCGGGCATGAATATCTCCCGAAGTGACTTTCTCCTGGTTGACGTGGCAGTCTATCGTCACTTCGACACTTCGGGCTACGGGACTTTTGAACATGGGCATGAATATCGTCCGAAGTGACTTTCTCCCGGTTGACGTGGCAGTCTCTTGTTACTTCGACACTTCGGGCTTCGGGAGCTTTTGAACGCGGGCATGAATATCTCCCGAAGTGACTTTCTCCCGATTGACGTGGTAGTCTCTCGTCACTTCGGGACTTCGACACTTTGCGGCTTCTGTCTGGTCGTTAATCCTTGCGCGACTTTGAAACTCCGAATGCATGAGAGCCGTTAATCTGAACTGCACATGGGATCTCCACCGTTGAAAATTGAACTTGTCTGTTTGCTTGTATTTCAAACCCGAAATGGACTGCTCTGAATGCTGCATTTTGGTCATAGTTTTTCCCTGTGCAAACAAAGGACTTGACTGACTTGGCTTTATCAACTAGAAGAGGGAAAACTTCTAGGAAGGTATGCTGAAAAGAGAGAGACAGAGCAGAGGTGTAGACTTAGGTCTTAACAACAACTACATATGACCCATGACAACTTCATGTGATAACATGATGTAAGCAATGTTATTTCGAATGCAGATTGTTACAAGTAACTTTAACAAATTGCAACTAGCATACCCCCGAAGCACGGGAAAGGGAATGTTGAAGTGAATTGGGGTGGTTATGTTGTTTAAAGATCGTGGGATTTTATTTTTGCATGGAAAATTAATACTTCACAAGATCAATCTTCATCCCACACCTCATGAAATATTTTCAATGTTCCTGTAACTCTGAATCCGAATCGCCCAATTGCATGCCCAACTGCAATAATCATAGATATGTGACCACGATTTTTCCAGAGAGAAATAGAAGAGGAAGAAGAGGCAATGATTAAGAGGGTGAAGGGACAACGATTGAGCAAAACCAAAGGACATTGAGGGAGAGGACATTGATCCTTCTTATATGAGAAGGATTTTTCAAGTCTCTCTTAGTGTGCCTTTGAAGAACTAGATGAAAGGACGGAATTGTACTGTGCGATCATGGCACTCTTATATCTATCTCTGCATATGTAATTTGGTTGCCTAGTGCTTTACATTAAAGCATCTGATTGGTTAGACCTTGTTGAGTTCTTTGCAAGCTTCAATATTGAAAAATGCCACAAATTGCATAGCTTCTTCATTGGATATTCATGAAAAGAGAACATCTCTAGATGGACATATTCGATACATAGTATTCCTCAATTATGAAAACAATGAAATATCAATATTCCTCAATTATAAGAACAATGAAATATTGACGAATAGATTTGTGGACAATCTGTACAAAGTGCTCAAATCTTGCATAGTAATTAGGCCATTTGTGAAATGAAGAGAAGTAAAAGAGAATTTAGAGGAGGTTTTAGATGGCAGGACAAAGCATGCAATCTGCACTACTGAGCTTCACCTGTTGATCTTCTATAGGGAGTACGCTCATTTCGCCAAGTGTTTATCTGAGTTGTATAAGATGGTGAAAAATGACAAAAAAATATTCCCTCTGTTTTTTGATGTTGAGCCTTCAAATGCGTGGTGGATTAGACCTTTAGTTATTTAAAGGATTTCCAATGGCATGGCAAGTAGTAGAGATTTCACATAGAAATGATTAACAACTAGAAGGAAGCATTGCATGCTGTTTTGCTTTTCACTGGCAGTGATACTGGCATAGACAGACCGAAGATATGGGTGAAGAGGCCTGTGTTGATGGAGGTTGGAGGTGACAGAGATAGATTGGCAAGGATTTGAAAGAAGGAGCGTGTAGAGGAGGATAGATGGCCGCAGATTTTGCTATTGCTTCTCCTATCTTCGTTGACTTATTTTATATAGTGAGTATATAATATCAACTGGTTGCTCAGGTTGCTTCAAAATTCAAAAGAGAAGCGTGGGAACAGAGAAATCTTACAGACCCATAAATGTTGAATATTGTCCCCGTCTTTAAGATATAAATGGTGGTTATGAATTTAAATTATGAGAATTGCAGGTCTAGAGCCTCGGGGAATAATTCTACTGCAATACCCTGATGCTGATGTTTCTGAGTGAAGTAAAAAGGTACAATCTACTGCTATTGTTGCTACATTGAGCCATACAACCCTATTAAGTCCATAGGAGCCCAGGAAGGAAAATGATTGACATCATGAAATTATGTTTTGAAGTTTAAACATATGACAAGAATTGGTTTCTACATGTTTTACAACACTATGGAGAGCAAACAAATTATGGGGTTGGGCATATGGGACAACATGGAGTTTAGAGCTTACGACTAGTGGATAATGTTCCTTATTGCCATCGTCATATACCAGAGGAACATTTTTGTAAGACTGGCGAAATAGGACGAGGAGGAGGTGCCAAAGGACAAGATAGAGGGAAAACTTATATATGCGCATGTTTTTTTATGTGGAACTTGGGCTTCATCGTTTTCTTGTCCACTAACATGAAAGAAGATGACAACGTAAGGTATAAACTTTTTAACTGCATTGAATACTTATGTATAATGGCATCTTGTAACTGCTACATGACATAATAATTCCTCGCTTTGCTGATTTCTCTCTTTGCTCAACTAGAATCAACATTCCTGCTCTTGTTGAAAATGAGTCATTGAATGAAAAATTAGAGAATGATGAAAATCATATAATGAGTGACTATTCAAATGTATGGAGTGCTACTCATCCCTATTCAAATCCAACCAATCGCTCTAATGTCGTCGATCCAAGAACTTCTACCAGTTATGATGCGAAAATTAGTATCTTGGAAAAATACAGGAGCTTGTATGAGGATACTACTCATCTGTCATGACCCCCAATTGATCCCCGCTCCCAATTTAGATGGCCCGCTGGCTAGTTTAGCGAGATTCAGCTTGAGGACGATTGCAGGGATCGTCTAAATTTGAGTTATGACGCAAACTTGGGTGTCCCAACATATATTGATATTAGTAGCATGTTTAAGAGCTATCAATTGCCTCTTAATGAAGAAGTGATCTAGGCAAATCCAATTCCTACGTTATTAGGACAAGGGGAAGGAAATGGATCGTTTGAAATTGAGTGCAAGGTTGAAGTTGACCAAGTTACAGCGTGGGTGCATGAAAATATGTACAATATCAATCCTATCACTCCTTGTGATCTGGATCAAATCTATTTTACCTAGATCATGTGATCAATATTGATCACGTTGGTACCTATGAAACATGATTTGTTGAAAACCCCCCCCTGGTCTCGAATCCCACGTGGGGACACGAATTTGGATGGTGTCCCGATTTCTGTTGCCCGCTAGTCCTGAAAAGGTAATTACAACATTCTACTACTTCCAGGGCTGATCATCTTTTTACACCAAACTGTAATATTAGTGCTCTATTAATCTAATTCGGCTTTATATGGTATGTACTAACTGAGGAGTCTGATGGTT
>JASDQU011314099.1:0-14506 GCA_032191745.1 Picea mariana
TGGCCTTTCCAGGATATCTCACTTGTATAGCATGCTTCGCACAAAATAATTGATATCAAATTCTGAAACTCACACCCAAAATAATAGAGACTGTCCATGATCCAATGAAACCAGTCCCACTCAATTTGGATACTCTATCAAGAAGTTATGATTGTTTTACCTGGAACACCTTCTTGAGACTAGTCAATAGGACTAGTCAGATACCCTATCTTACACAAGGTGTATCTACAAATTTAAGATGACCCAGAATCTAAAATTTTTACCACAGATACCTTACTAATTTCTTTAAATGTCCTCTGGTGTTAAGGATCTGAAACGTTACAGAAAAGTTTTTATAGCAAAAATTCTGCAATGACTCATTTCAGGATGATTCCAAAACCCTATCTTGTACAAGCTGTATCTCCGAAAGTATAAGGTCTCAGGAGATGAATTTTGAACCCAACGTACCTTGATCCATCTACTAAATATCCTCCAAGCCATTTCTTTTGAAACATTGTATAAAAAAATTTATAGCAAAAATTTCACGGTATCTCAGATGTAGCAGCGAAGCCCCAAGACCTTGAGCTCTGATAACATATGTTAAGAACCAAACATCAATATAGCATAGAAAAACCTCAGGAAAAGTACTCAATGCCTTGAAAAAAAGATAATTTCAGATAATAAGCCTCTTTGAGGGGGCAACCTCCTTTTACCCCACTTAAATGTTCAAGTACAAGATGATTCAAAATGAAAATGTCTCCTTGGTATATATAGGAGACTAGAAGGTATAATTACAACTAATGGCCTAAAGACAACATAAATAAAATAACATTACTAATATAATATGCCCCAATTAAGGGGTGATGAGCCAATATTAGGGCTTAACACATACTAGATAATTGACAAATTAGAGTATTGAAAACATTCAAGTGATCAACAATTTTTGTACCTTCTTTCATCCACAAGCTATACAACTGCCTCTTCAAGAAGATTCTATTCGTCAAGGAATTTTCCATATACAGACTCTCCAGTCTGTTTGAGAAACCTGTTGTTGTCTCCTCTCCAACGATGTTAAAAAACACTTCATATGCCAGAAACAAATGAATGGTGTTGAGGGCTCTTGCATCCAGATATTCACAGTCCTCACATGTCATGCTTGTTGTTTTCTTTCACTTTCCCGCCAAAGAATTTTGCAATCGTTGTTGCACAAGTAAATCCCACATCTTGACCTTCCATATCTCAAAGTTATGCTTGCCGCTAAATTTCTCAACTTTGAACCTTATCCACTTTTCCCAAAACCTCTACCAAATTACAATCAAGCCCTATGTCAATGTTCTTCTCAGACAGGCAAAAAATCCCCTTTCCCAAAAAAACTCACCTTTCCATGCTTTAAGAGGATGATGCTCCTCTAAGGTTGTTGGGGGGCGTCGACACACCTCTAAGGCTGTTGGGGGGTGCCGACACACCTTTAAGGTTGTTTGGGGAGCGTTGCCTTGGAAAATGGTGTGTTGTTAGTGTGGAAAGGGGAGCATCGCCTTATTGGCGCTCTTTGTGCTTGAAATGGGCACGTCAAAGGGGGCGAATTATTATTTCAGAAGTGTTTGAGCACCGACACACCCCTAACACTTCCTAGGGAGCGTCGGTGTGCTAAGGGTCACTCAATGATTCCCTCTAGTCGCAAAATTATCTGAGCTCCTCAGTACTCAGGTCTACTTGCCCTTACGTGCCAAAATCACGTCCCAAGGTTCTTGCACTCAGAGGAAACCTGCACTCAGAGACATAAAATTAAATGACTAAAAAACACATCTAGAAGAAGAATCATCACTAAACCAACTTGCAAGATTCAATATTATCCTTGATACAAAAGTCCCACTAGATGGAATTGTATCATTGTTTTACAACCCTTTTAGAAATAGATTACCAATGAATTATTAAGATTAAAAAATCTAAATGGTTTCAAGAATCTCGAGTTACACTTGACCTAACAAATGGTAAAATTTTGAAAACACCATTGAACCTTAGAACTCGTATTTTCCATGAGCTACAATAAATTTTTGAGGAGGTCATTAAAATTTGAAAAAGTTAAAACTCATTCTTTTCGGTGTACTTAATCCGTTAGACATTTCATTTTCATAATACATTATTCACAATTTCATGTTAAAAATGGAAAATAAAAACCATATTTCATGATAAGAGATATCTCCCTAATGCCCTCATTTAATCTCCGTAAATAGATTTGATGTTAATGAATATATGCGAGCGAGTTTACACAAAATTTTGAAATGAAGTGTGACACCATGAAAATTTACATTGGATCTTACCTAATCAAAAGCCATGGTTCTTCTGTACCTATACTATTATAGGGTATAGGCAGTTGCAAATATTTTTATTTCTCATAAAGATTTAAATGAATAAAAACTTTTCACAAACTTATGAGCATTAGAAGGCAAGGAGTTGGCTAAAAGTTTTTTTTTTTTTTAAATTAAACAATGTAAATCTAGACAAAATCTCTAATTCTATTTTTTAAATTGTATTTTTAAATGCATAAATAAATTCAGCTTACTAAAAAATCAGTAAAACAGTATAAACTTAGCCACTCAATTAAGAAATTAAGAGAATGAATCCATAAATATAATGGCTGCCAGTACATGTAGAGTTGTTGCCCAGTACATGTAGGCCCCACTCTAATTTAAACGATGGACTAGTGGAGCCTATGAAAAAAAGTCAAAGAGATTCTCAACATGGCAGTCGGTAATTGTTGCTTTTTCCCAGGTACGTAGAGGGGCGTGAAATCCAAAATAATAATGTTATTAATGCTCTCTAAAATTAAAATTAGAATAGGGGAGGGAAGGTAACAAACAGCCGAGCCGACAAACTCATCTGTGCAAATATTGATTTTTAAATAGCAGGTAGCAGCGAAAGTGTCTCTAAACTGACCGCTTCCACTAAAATGTTGGAGATTTCCCTCTCATTAAACCCAAATTTCAAATTTCAGGTGGTAAGCCTCTGGTTCCCTCTTTTCATTTGACCTTGAATTTGGTGACTTACATTCTCCCTCTTTCTTTCCAAAATTTCAATCTCACAACTATCTCCCTCCATGGCTTCCAAATCTCAAATTTTGAAAAATCTTCCTTCCATGAAGTTCCCTCTGGGCCCTTCTGTAACTTTTTGACCTTTTCTCTCTTCTTGCTGAGTTTTCTAGCCTTCTTCCCGATGATCTTTGTCTCAGTATTCTTCTTTCCATTCTGATTCTTATCTTCTTTTAGCATAGTAACTTCATGTTATTGATGGTCTTGCGTAGGATTCAAGGCCAATACTTCTTCTGGGGTAGGTGCTCTACTCTTCGGTGAGTCTTCTTGTGTTCTTTCAACTTCGACATCCAAGTTTCTGGTTCTAAACAACTTCGATATGTTCTCCTGTTCTGCAATCAAGTGTGTTATCCTCCTAGTCATGAAATATTTTAATTCCTGATTTTTCTGTTCTAGGGCCTCCTCTTCTTTTCTTCTGGTCTGATCTTTCTCGATCCAGGTTTTTCCTAATAACATAGTAAATGGAGCGTTGTTCTCAATGAATCTAACAACCTCAAAATCTTCCTCTGTCAAAGATCCATGAGCACTCATAGATACCTGGGTGAGTCTTCCACATAGGGTTATCAACTTTCCCTTGAATAATCATATTCCTCCTAATGAAGGAGTCATATCAGGCTTTCCTAAAGCTTCCCAAGTTCTTTGTGTAATGATATTTACCTGTGTTTCCTCATATAGAACACAGTCTATGTCGAAGTCTCCTATTCTTGCTTCTATGCATTCTTTTTCTTTGAAGATCTCTGATAAGTTGATATCTTTGTGATTATTCAGGGTTTCTTTCATTTGCAGCAGTACAGTCTCTAATTCTGTCCGGGGTTCTGCCATGGTCTCAGTTTCATGACCTTCCTCAAGGTTTTCTTGTCTCATATTTATTCTGTCAAGCTTAGCAATCATTCTAGGGCAATCTAAAACTTCATGGTCCATAGATTTACAACAAAGACAACTAGGTCTTCTTCCAGGGCACTCCTTAGCAAGATGTCCCAGTCTTCTGCATCTGTAACAAAGGGTTAATCCTCTTTTTTTCTTAAATGATCCCCAACCTTTTCTATACTACGCACTAGGATCATATTAGCTAACTTGCAAAAAATTATTTCTAGGATCCTGCATCCATTTGTTAGTCCAAACATTCGTTCTATGCATAGGAATAACATATATTTCATTAGTTCTATCAGATCTACTCATATCAAACCTTCTTTCATCTAACTGTACCCTAGTTTTCAGACTAGGATAACATTTATCAAACATACCTAGATCCATACTCTTGAAACAAAAATTTCCACTAATCTTACCTTCAGTAGAGCACAAAGCTTTCAGATCTAAAAATTTTCACTATTCTTACCTTTATCAGAGCACAAAGCTTCGAGATATTACCTCTTTTATTCAGATCTGACTTCTCTTCTTAGCACAGATCTTTACAGGTCAAGTAGAATACTGCGCACTAAGGCAACAGATCAATGCACATAGCTTTCTTTCTTTCCTTCAGTTCCCAGCAATCACAGTTTCAGGTCCCGACAATGGAACCATTTGTTGGCACAAGGGGCAGACCTAGGGTTCAACACTACAAAAACACACCAACAAAACCCTAACTACCTGTGCTTTTGGCAACACCTGCGAAGCAGATGAAGTCTCACCTGAGGTAGAGGCAGGGGTGGTTGCAGGACTCCAGTGTCTGCAACCTTAGCTGGGACACAGATCTGTGATTACAACACCTTAACAAATCACTTAGCAGTTATAGCTCGTTAATATTTAGCCTTAGTTTACAACGCAACTAAACCCTAACAATAGATCAACATAGTATTTATACAGATCCAATAATCACTAAGCATACAAACATAGATCAGATCTAACATTCATTCACATTATTCAGCACTAATCTATCATATCATATTCATCTAACATACATCAGTGCACTAAGAATTTAACCACATAAACAAGAGAACAACCATAAAGCACATAGAAATCACGACGCAGGATATACGCGGTTCACCCCCACACTGGGGCTACGTCCACCATCTCTTCTTCTTTATTTCTTTCTGTCAATCTTCTACATGCACAGAGCCATGGTATCTTACTCTGCAGAGGACAAGAGATCCACTCACCTCGCTAGATCCTCCTTCCCTGAAGTACAACACAAAGCCTTCCACAGTCACTTGCACTTAGCTCTACAAGCCTCACACAGAATGCACAAAGCAATTACAATTACCACTTGCACTTAACAATTAACACTTAGCACTTAGCACACATTTCTTCTTCTTGCCTCTTCTTACATCACCTAGCTATCTATTTTTATATTACAAAATGGGCATAAACATGGGTAAACCATTGGGCCGACATCCCTATTCCCGTTACATAAGCCCAAAACCAAAAAATCCCTAAAAAGGGGTCGATATCCCGCAATCTATGCTTCAACTTGCGCTCCATCTACGATAGCCTGTCGAAGTCCCAAAAGTAGGTAAAACATGACCAATGATCCTCCAAACTTGGTCAAGGGCCAACAATCGTGATCCTCCGAGATCAATGGCTGAGAACAGTTGCGGAGGTTAAATTTACACGGAGTATAACACCTAAAAGCGGTCCCGTAATTTAAACCACATGTTTCTCTCGACGGTACGTGGCATCACCAGGTGCATTGCGGATTTACTCAAAACCACTTTCTCACACTCCCACAAAGTTAAAAAGTATAAAAGTTCGTCGATTGATTTATTTCATTTGTTTATTTCTTTCGAATACTGGAACCGTTATAACCTTGGTGCGACCACCATTTTCCACTTGCAACCCAACAATACACCATCTGCACACCATTTCTTCTTGTTTCCAGGTATTTACATCATAACCATGGATCCCATTATAGCCTCAGTGACAAAACACGACTCTACAACAATAGAAGAAGCCCTAATTGATAGGGACGTAGATGTTTCCGATGTTGAAATAACCATTTCCCCTATCTCTGTGTCTAGAATTAATTTGTCTGATATAATCGGTAACAGTATACCATTATTAGAAGTAGTCCAGGCCACCATAGTACCCTATGCTATCAAAATTTCTTTCTCATTCCTTGAATTTGTAGGTTGGTGCACCGAAAAATATTCTCATGAAGAAAGGGTCATTGTCAATAAACAGGGGTCTCAGGTCTTGTGTAGGATAGAAGGTTTGTCAATTCGATAATCCCTCGGTATACCAGAGTCTTTTTCTGCAAATTCTAAATCATTCAATGAAGATAAATTTATTAGGGTATATATGGAATGTCCATCAGAAATCTGAAGCCTATTTTTACAACAAATTGTCAAACCTGAACGGTTTTCAGAAAGTCTGTCTGTGCCATTGAATGTCAATCTAATGGTCATTGAAGTCCGGTGGGTCTTCTCCTTATTGAGTCAAGTCTTAGGGTTAAACAATGACAAGTATGTGGTGGAATTCATGCTTAGTTTCCTTTTGACCTTTTTCAAGTCCGAGTCTGGTCTGTCAGTCCATATTAACTTTGATAAATTCCTAGTTGATATTATTCATAAACAACTAGTGAATTTCCACTCCCTAAGGCATTTCAGATACTATACATATGTATTGAAACTTTTCCTAGCAAGTAACAACAAAGAATTTCTCGAAGCAACATTTGTTTCAACTGAATGCAAAAGAATTACATTGCTCATCTTCATTAACAAAGTTATGTCCAGGATTTATAGTATGATTTTCAATACTAGCCTACCTAGAGTTTTGGATGACATGAGAAGTTATCTACAGCCAAATCCAGAGAACAGAGTGGGAGATTGGGTATTATTCATGCATTCAACAATAATTTGGGTTTATGGTTGTCATGAATCTCCTTACCTATTTCTTGTTTTTCTAACTCCTGGAATCTTCACCCTTGAATTCATCAGGTAGAGAATTATATCTGAAACAAATCATTTCCTAAAGTTGCACAGAGCCTCCAACCTTAAGTTCCCTTTTGTCATTGGCCCCTTTATTGTCAAGTCTAGGTCATGTTTATCTCAGGTTCAATCAAAGCTCAAAGAGTTTGGTTTGGCACAGTTACAGAGAAGAAGGTATGAAGGGAAAAATTCATCTGCTCAAATTTCTTCCCTTGATCATTCTTCATGTTTTTCACTGTGAGAGCTTGATCAATTTTTTTACTTTTGAACCTATTCAAGTGTTGTTATTTTTTGGAGTAACATGCCACCAAGAAAATCAAGTAAAATTGTTCCAATTCTTCGTGAACATTCAAATTGGTTACAAAAGTTTGAAATAACTCATTCAACCAATATTTTTGTCAAAGAAACCAAATCCTTTGGATCCATTTTATCACCAATTGCAACTAGTTGGTTGCATACATCTTGTATGTGTATCACATAGTCAACAACATTATTTTTGTCACCAAGTTTCAAAACCTACAACTAGTTACCTAAGTAAAGACTCTCAATTTATTGAAGATCTCATAAAAATTCTATAGTGTGGTTCATATATTGTGTGAACTCTTCATGTTCCTAGTTTTCGGAATGATATGATCTACCCCACTAGAAATTATGATATACTATGCATCTTCAGCGTGTGCCTCAAACTTCACTAAATCAATATGATGCTTTAGTAGGAGAAACTTCCTTACTATATACAATCTTCAATAGCCTATGCTTCATTAACACATTTTGTATCTAGAATTTCTAAACAGAGTAGTTATATCCATCCCACGTGATCTCTAATAGGGGAATGCTTAAAGATGTCAACAAAATTCTCCCCCTTGCTTAATAACCAAAATACATTTACTCTTGATACATATTTATAAATTTCCAGAATGATATCAAACTAGGATTTGATACCATGTTGGGAAGGAGGCGGAATTCTTTTGCGCAGTTGAAAACCAATGCATTTCTAATCCTTTCCAGGATATGTTGATTGATGTGTTACACACTCATATAAACACTCCCAACCATAGTTAATGTATTTTTAGGTTACACAACCTATTCAACGAAGTACAACATAACAAGTTCTTCCTACAAAAATTCCATATTTCATCACACATGCACTAGTTGATAATGAATGACACCCAAGAATGTTAACAAAATCATTGAAAATAGGTGAACAATTTTTTCATATGTCAACGCAGATAATTTCAAGCGAATTTAAAGTAATTGTGTACCAATCATCATAGTAAAATAACTAACAAATGAATGTGTAAAAAAGACAACTATTGTTTAAACTGTGTCATGTATAGTATGACTACATAAGGTACAAGAGTGGTTTTAGGTCAATAATCTTAACTGCATCAACATACAATGCTTTGGATCGCATAGAAAATATCATAGCTTTGAGCTCACTACAAAAATATCCTTACAACCTATGGCTCAAAAATGTTTTATAGTTCTTTGTTCACTATTTACCTTAGCTTGTTCAAGATCCACTTTGTTCATTTGTCATATCTCTCTCATATGGTTCATATATTATTTCATTGCATATATAACAAGGGATGCATGGCAGCTTAGTACCTTCCAAGTAGATTTGGAAATGGAAATGATAGTTTGATTATGGATCCTCCGGT
This sequence comes from Picea mariana, assembly GCA_032191745.1. Taxonomy (NCBI): domain Eukaryota; kingdom Viridiplantae; phylum Streptophyta; class Pinopsida; order Pinales; family Pinaceae; genus Picea; species Picea mariana. The sequence continues at coordinate 8,593 of JASDQU011314099.1, forward strand.
TTCGTAACCTTTGTACTTGAAAGATCCAATCAGTTGGTAATTATGGGTAATTATGGTTGAATATGTGATCGTCGAGAGAATATTTTAGGCAATTGTTGTATATTTTTTTAGTAAAGGTATGAATATGGCATGTAAGTAAGAATCATGCTTTTGTGTATGAACTTCCTCTAAAAACTAAATACAATATGACAATATAACAACAAATTATGAATTTTAAATTTTCATTTCAAGAGTAGCATGAAATGCTTAACTATGGTTTAATATGTGGTAATTGTATAATATGTGGCAATTGTATGGCAAGTTCTTCCTTCATGGTCACTATCATATAGTGCTTTCCTCTTGATTGATGGGCTAGTGCAGTGTATGCATAGGTTTGAAGATTATGCATTGATGGCTTCTGCAAACCAGTCTTTATATTGTAATATTTCATTAAGTATTTAAGTATTTATGCATTGATGGCTTCTGCGAAACAGTCTTTATATTGTAATATTTCATTAAGTATTTAAGTGTTTATGCATTGATGGCTTATTCAGGGACTGATGTTGCTTTTAATATAATCATGATGGTAAAGATTATATGTCTCTCCTCAAATATTTCCACATGTATTGTATGTCTCTCCTCAAATATTTCCATCATGATAGTAAAGATTATATGTCTTGTATGTCTCTCCTCAAATAGTTCCACATGTTTTTTACAATGTCCCTCTTCTTACCTCTCAAACACCTTGATTGGCATGAACTCTAGCCAGATCCATACCTAGGATCTCCACTACACTTCACTCATTGATAGCATCTATTGAAATGGATCCTCATAGTGTTAGGATAAGTTTAACCTAACACATATCACTTTCTCATCTAATGACTAAGATCCCAACATATTCATAATTTTCCAAGGACAAGCCAACATTTTCATTGAATCCCTTACACTTACACCTAGGGTTTCTAGATCCACTTTCTATTTAGACACCTAAATTTAATTACCTAAATATGGTGGTCAAATGTGTCGAGATGTTCTATATTCATGGATCTGTATCCTTGCTCCCTACTTGCAAACCTTCCCAAAGATGATAGAAGAGAACATCCTCCTTCTTGCAAGAAACCATTTAAACGGAATTGCCTAAGCATAGTGGTATTCTCACCAAACAAAGATATATGTGGGGATCATCAAAGAATAAGCTACCACCAACACTCTTACATGCATTACTACATGGGATGCATTGTGCTAGGACTTGAGAAGGAATTTTTATTCTTCGGTTTATTTATCTAACCGAATGTGCAAGATGGCCTATCTCTCTTGACTGGAGAGAGTGATAATCACTCTTCACAAAGCTTAAAACAATCTCTTATCACAACAAGATGAAGGTGTTTAGATGGGGCATCCTAGAAGGAGGCTTAACCTCTTGTGAAAGACTCAAAAAGTATAACTTAGGGTATGGTAACTATCCTTTTTGTTATGTTAAGGAGACCACACTACACATGCTTTGGTTCTATCAGATTACTCAAGATGTTTGGTGTAAATCTAGATCAAAGTTATATGCCTTTATAGTGGCTAATAGTTGGAAGGAAGGGATTATAGGCCTAGGAATCCCCATTGATAAGATATCCAGTATGATTATTGTTAATATGATAATATATTATCACATATTGAAGACTTAGTGTAAAGTTCTATTTGAAGAAGGGTTCTTAGTCAATGTTGTTGAGACAGCCTATGTTATCATTTCCATGTTCTTATTATAGCTGGAAACAGAGTAAGTCAAAATGATAGCCCTTATGAACAAGAAAATAGAAAGTGCTTCTTCATAGGTAGAACAAAGCTACAATAGGTTGAGCTTAAGGATCTTGAATCTTGAAGGTGATATCTAGAGGTTGGTTAGGTCTCTCTCATCAAGCCTTGGTCATACTCTTGTTGGATCCTCTCAAGGAGTGTAAGGTAACAGGTTCTCCACACAATTCCATTGATGTGGATTGTGAAGACTATGGTCCAACGGAAGTTCCTAAGGAGATTGGCCTTCAGTTCTAGCTTACACAAGCTCTAAGCTAAAGGGCAAGAGCTCATTTTTTTTTTTTAAACCTACAGGTCGTCGGTCATTTGACATCCCTAACGTTGGTCACATGGCATCCTTGTCGTTGGTATATAGCTAACCATCGCTCCACTAACGTTTCCAGCCGTCAGGCTTCCGACATCCCCTAATCTAATGCAAAGCAAGAAATTAAAACTTTTTATTTCAAAGATACACTATAAGCAATAATGAGTTTCTTCAAAACAAAAGCAACCCAAACTAAATTTTTTCTTTTAAAATGAACTATTAATAAAAAGAAGTCATTTCATTAAATAATTCAAAAGAAAAAACAATGCTTTGTAACTGAAAGACACTCAAATCAAGAGATCTCAAATATTTCATAAGAAAACATGCTAAAACAAAGAAAAAAATGGCTAAAATAATATTTGTAAGTTTTAAACCTGTGAAGTAAAGCAATGCATATAGATTCTTAAGAAAAACAAAATTTAATCAATGGCTCAATCACATAGTACACAGAGATTTATACCGGAAACCCTCAACCGAGAAAACCTTTCTTATATTCATTATATCGAATTTCACCATTCACCATACAATATATACAATGTTTTTAGGTATTCCGTAGATACCGAAACCCTAATCCCTTAATCTAGGATTAATTTACAAAATCGCTAAAAATAGCAAAAACCGCCCAAAAAAAACTTCAGGGCGCTGCCCCGAACGCTACGCGTAACCAGGGGGGGGAATACCTGCCCCCCCTGGGACCCCCCTAGGAAAGTGCTCGGCATAGACAGCACAAAAAATGCACTAGTGCGAGGGATCGTCAGACGCAGTTGTCATATCTGACGCACCCACACACACACATGCAAAGAATATAACACATACCCAACAATATTCAAAGTTGTCAAGCAGAATGTAATCAGACCCAACAAATCACCCCAGACACTTATCTAAGATCTAGGTAAGGAAAAACCAACAAAAACTATTTTTTGACACAATCGTCACAAACTACTAGACTAACACAGTGCAACAATGATGATCGTCGTAGGTCACAGAAGACCACAGTGTGACAATGTCGCATTATCTCTCAAGGAAGGGTGCGTCGATCAGAGAAAATGTGGAAAAAACAAAAAAACATGAAGGTTTTCCATGGAAATAAACAGTCAGAGAGTCATTTTGGATCTCCCAGTGACTCAGAAAACAAAACCTAGGCAATAAAAGCAAGAAAGCAAGACAAAACAGGAAAACAAAAATCTATATCCTGAGTGGAGTCACCAATTTTGTTATCGAACAAATCGGTAAGTGCAGACACAAACGGATCTCCCTAGTTTCACCCTGAAACTAGAACAAAACAAGATAAAATATAAAACTTTCCCTAAGTTTTAATTACCAAGCATACTAACTAACAAGAGATAAATGACATACCTTTTAAATGTCGTTTTTCCTTGCTAGTTTCATCCTCGCTCCATTCCAAGGATTATGGGATGTTGAACCTGTAAAAATACATAAGCCAACGAAGTTAAAGCAACAATGTATACTTAACAAAACCTATGTCTGTGATCAAGGAGTCATACAATAAAATATGAACAATTTTATGGGAAAGAAATATATTATTGTATTAGAATTATGAAAAGTAGAATACAACCGATGCCTTGATGTTGTAGGGTCCCTTCCAATAGTTCCTTGCTTCCCACACACTTCTGCTCCAATGAGTTTTGAGACTGTAAGTTTGAAGATACTAACAATCTATCTTGACAACATAAATCAGAAGCCTATCATAAGCCCTTCATCTAAGAATTCTCAAGCCAAAATTTTACTAACTCATTAGCCATTCTCATAAGCTATTCTCAAAGCTTACACAAAAAGGCTAACTCAAAAGCTAACTAAATTTCCCCATGAGAACTCTCCTGCTGTTATAAGCTAAAAAGGATAGGGTGAGGAGGTTAGGATGATCCCATGAGAACAGGGATGTGACTCAGATCCAAACCGATCGGAGGCCACCTCACCCTTGAAGATTCTATTCTAGAAGCGTCGAGAAGCTTCTCTTTTTCTTTGAATGGGAGATCGTCACACCCTTAATGCTGAGAAAACTACAGCAATGTCACAAGCGACTGTGGTGCAACCTGTGTTGATCCTAGATCGTCGCACCCTCAACACTAAGCAAAGTGCGACGATCCTTCTTTACAAGGTTTTTTACAAAGGAAAAGATAATTTCATCTCTCTGGGAAAGTTCATCTTCATTCTTCTTGAGGGATTAAGGCAATTGCTCCTTCCAAAGACAAAGGATATGTGTACATCATTAATGGTCATAGGGATGACGAAAATAATGTGCAGCACAACAATAAATCGAGAACAACAATCACACAATTTACATAGTGATTTAAATGTGTAAACCTAATATGGGAAAAAAGCATGTGGCAATGATAATCAGTATTCTTATTATTCAATGGAGAATTACAATAGCCAACACATGCATACAACCATCCTCTCCTCACATACACACTGCACTCCACAATATTGTGTCTTTCTCACACGCCTCACCTCTATGGGTATGCTCGTATATATAGCATCTCTCAAATAGTTAGAAAAACTAATTATAATAGGATACACCAGTTACACAAACTATTCATTGAAGAGTGCATGCATGCACATTTTAAATTTAGCTGATGTGCATGTGCATGCTACATCATGGGAAATTGGTTGGCACATTTTCAACAATATCCACTTTGACAATAATTTACCTGATATATCATGCCCAAATTAATTCATCACCTTTTCTGCAAGCCAAGATAATCCAAACACCATCGCAACTTCTCTAACAAAACTGGTTTTGTAAACATGTCTGCAGAATTCACTTTTGTATGGACCTTTTCTAGAGCCACTCCCCCTTCATCAATCACCTGTCTTACAAAATGGTATTGGATAGAAATATGCTTCGTCTTACTGTGATAAGTTGGATTGCTATCCAAATTAATAACACTTTGACTATCACAAAATACTTTCACCTTGTCTCGCATCCTTCCAAACTCACCCAACAAACCTATGAAACAAATTGCCTCCTTGCATGCATGTGAAGCAGCCATAAGTTATGCCTCAGTAGTGGATAAAGAAACTATGTTTTGAAGCTTTGACATCCAACTAACATGTACTCCTGCAAGAATAAAGACATATCCTAAAGTGGATCTCCTTTTGTCCAAGTCACCTACAAAATCTGAATCTACATAACCAAAAACTAAATCACTGGAACCATCATACATGATAGAATAATTACTTGTGCCTCTAAGATATCGAAGCACCCATTTCATTATTTCCCAATGCTCTTTACCTGGATTTGTCATGTATCTATTGAAAACACCAACTGCATGTGAAATATTTGGTCTAGTACTTACCATCACATACAACAAACTTCCTACTGCATTTGCATATGGTACATGAAACATATAATCCTTTTCTTCTTCATTACTAGGACATAAACCTGAAGAAATCTTGAAATGGGAAGCCAAAGGGATCTGTACAAGTCTCAAATTATTCATACCAAATATCATAAGTATGTTCTCCACATACTTATGTTGTGATAACCATATCTTACCATTTTCCATGTCTCTGTGTATCTCCATGCCCAAGATTTGTTCTGCTCCTCCTAGATCCTTCATATCAAACTCCCTAGCTAACTAAGCCTTTAACCTGTTGATTTTGACCATACTTTTGCTTGCCACAAGCATATCGTCAACATATATCACCAAAATAATGAATATGCCATTTTCCAACTTTTTAAAGTAAACATAATGATCATATTCACTTCTTGTAAAATTTAGGCTCACCATGAAGGAATCAAACTTCTTGTACCATTGTCTAGGAGACTGTCTCGGGCCATACAATGACTCCTTGATTTTGCAA
>JASDQU011314100.1:20489-35447 GCA_032191745.1 Picea mariana
GCTCCGAGCACGGCAGAAGTGGAATACATTGTTGCATGCTCCGCCAGTTGTGAAGCCATATGGCTTCAGATGTTGTTGACCGATCTATTTGATCTGGAGATGGAAGCCACCGTGATTCTATGTGATAACCAAGTTGTATAAAAATGATGGAGAACCATGTGTTCCATGATGAGTCAAAGCACATAGAGATCCGATATCACTTCACCCATGATATGATGCAGAGAGGAGCTATAAAACTCCAATATGTTGAAACAAATGAACAAGTTGCAGATGTGTTAACCAATCCTCTATCTCGTGTAAAGTTTGAGCACTTTCGAGACAAGCTTGGTATAGTCCGAAAGGACCTCCCTTGAAAGGGGGAGTAGTGTTGATGATACTATGGTATCTTTATCAGTAGTGGTAGCTCCATTAGGATTCTTATAATCCTAGGGAATCTTATGATTCCTGGGCAGATCCCGAAGGTCCGGTAAGGACGATCTGTCAGAGTACCACGTGGTAGCTCCGTTAGGATTTTATATCCTAGGGAATCTTCTGATTCCTGGGCAGCTCCTTAGGGACTGTCAGAGTACCACAAAATGGTGATGTACCAGCGTAATTGTTGTGTTGATGTGCCAGCTTAATTGTTGTGATGATGTGCCAGCCTAGTGCTGTGATGCCAGCTTAATTGTTGTGATGATGTGCCAACCTAGTGTTGTGATGCTAGCTTCATGCTGATGATGTGCCAGCCTTGTGCTGTGATGATGTGCCAGCCTCGTGTTGTGATGATGTGCCAGCTTAAGTGATGTGATGCCAGCCTCGTGTCGATGACATGCCAGCCTCGTGTTGTGATGATGTGCCAACCTCGTGCTGTGATGCAAGCTTCATGTTGATGATATTGTGTAGCCAGCTTCGTGTTGTGATGTCAGCCTCGTGCTGAAGACTCTCAGCCTAATGTTGATGTTGATGATGCTCCAACCTTCGTGCTGTGATGTTGTTGTTGTTGATGATGCTCCAGCCTTTGTGCTGTGATATTGTTGTTTTTTATGTTGTATCAGCCTTGTGCTGTTATTGATGATGATGATGTATTAGTGTTATACTAATCCATGTTGATGCAGTTGATGATGATGATGCCACTTCAGCTTCTTGTTGAAGTTGATGATGATGATGCCACTTCAGCTCCTTGCTGAAGATGATTATGATGATGATGATGTTATTTCATCTTTCATGCCGAAGATGATGATGTTACTTTAGCCTCACGCTAAAGATGATGATGATGTTACCTTAGCCTCATGTTGATGAGGATGATGATGCCATTCCAGCTCCCTACTGTGAAAGATGATATTGATGATGAGAAAAAACTTCCGATGATTTATAGATATGTCAGTCAATGTTCCAAGATGTTGTTGATGATGATGCCCTCTCTCTCGCCTGATGTTGTTGTAGAATACCCTTCTTGTTAAGGGGGAGTGTTGAAATATTGTAACTGCAAAGAGTATTCTATTTTATTATTGATGTACTATTCATTAGATCAATCCCCTTTTGCGGATTGATCATGTCGGGCATTGTAAATGACCAAATCCCCTTTTGCGGATTGGTCAAACCCTAATTGTAACATGCTAAATGAGAAGTCAGCCCCTAGAATATATTAAAGTGGTTATAACCACCCAGAATGAGAAGTCGGCCCTGCCAGTGAAAAGACTCCTCAGCTCAGCGCCTGCCAGATTGTATAAATAAGAGAGGCTAGCGCCTCATTTGTTCACTCACTCACTTGTTCATCAGAGCACAAGTTTGGAGCTGCAGTTGGAGAAGAAGGAAGAGAGAGAGAGGCACATGCTTGGGAGAGGACTTTCTGTATTGTTTGGTTTATTCTCTTGGCATTGTATTGGCTATCTATATTAAGGAAGTTTTTGTTGGGTTTTCTCCCCCATGAGGGTTTCCCAGAATAAATGTGTCTCTTGTGATTGTGTATTTCTCAGTGATCCTATCTATGCTATGGTTATCTAGTGAATTGAAAAGAAACCTAATAATAGCTTAAACCTTAACAAATAAGTGGTACTAGAAGGAATTATATGCCTTGGGGGTATTCATTTTTGGACCTAGAATACCCACTTTTGTGAGTGAAATTAGTGATTTTAATCCCTTAAAAAATAATTTTGCTCACAAAAGTCAATAAAAGACAAAAAATCAGGAAAAAACAGCACTGTTATTTTTTGGAAAACATGTCGGGGATACGTTTCAAGTTTAACTCAACCTCTCTTAAGTTGGCTTAGTCTTGTTAGCAATTGATTGGGAGTTGAGAGAGAGTTGTCTTGAGTTAAAATGTGAGTTGGAAGTTGTGCTTGTGATGTTCCTGACTTGGCTAGTCTAGGAAACTCTGCTAATGTTTGTGTAGGATTAATTGTTTACAACATATAAATGATCATACAAATAACAAATGCGACAAAAGACTGCAAAGTTTATATTATGATATCTCTGCAGAGTACAAATGTCGAATGCAGCTGAATAAAAATGAATCACTCGGCTAAATCAAATGACAAAAGGATCTTAGCCGAAATACAATAAGCAAACTAATTGATAATACCCAATAATAGATGAGCACTGTGAGATCAATGGATGAGCTGGAACTATGGTAGCTCACACGGTAACAGCTACAAGTCCGGAAAGTTCGCCCTGGTGGCTAAACCTCTCGGAATGCTCTGGAAACTATCCCAAATGGTGCGCCCTGCTCTACCTCCTAGTCCTGGTGACTGACCGGCCCCTCTGTCAGTGTGTCTGGACCCCGGATGGATCCCCCTAGGGGAATGCACCCCTCTACCACTGGAAAACTGCATCCTAGTTATTCCATTGTCAAAATCGGCTGAGATGTGTCTCAAAATGATCGCCTTTGCCTACTGTGAAATGGGTCGGAAGGGTTTCCCTGGATCTGATCTGATGATCACTCGAGAACCTCGAATGTGTCCGCCCAAAGTGTCCCACTCCCAATGTCTAGAAAATGTGCCCCAGATGATTCCCCCGTCGAAATCTGACGAGGAACCAGGTAAAAGATGTGCCTTGCCTTCCTCTCAACTGGGTCGGAGGGGAATCTCTGAACTCTCCCTGGATGGGACAAGTCGATTCACTAAACCTCCTCAGAAGTTGCATCCTCACCCTGAATAAGTGCTCCCTTACTGCTGGAACCTATGTAAATGTTGTTGAAGAATGATGGAAGACCTGTGTGATCTTCCCGGTGACTAGGGTGTGTCTCTCAACACAGAAATCAGCTAACTAGTGTCTTCCTCCTGGAATCCACTGAACTATTTCTCCTGAGATGCACCTCTCTCTGCAATGACAAGTCAAAATCTGCATAATGTTGAATTAGGTTGTTGAACCTTCTCTTATAGCTACCCGAAACCCTAATTCGTTGTTGACTTCTAATTTTAGCTCGTCTGTTCTATTTTTAGCTCAAATTGGCTTAAAAGCGCTTTTAGCCACTTTTAGCTCAATGTCACTTTCTGAATATAACACCTTTGACTGGAGTGACCTCTAGTAACCCTGTTTACCCCTTTCTGGCCCTGGCTATAGTCTAACGGGGCGGTTTAGACCATTAAGCCTCCTCTCTGGAGCTCCTATTTGGAAAGGGACATTACAGTGCCCATGAGAGGTGCGTCCTCCTTGAGGAGAGGTGGCGCACTCATGAGGGTTTCCTACCTCTTGAGAGGTGACGCCCTCCCTCTAGCTCTATCTCTCACAAGTGGTGCCCATCTAGAGTTCCTTGAGATGTGGCAACGCTTTAGCTACCATTTGGCTCACCCCCTCTCACACTTGGTGCGCCCTTCCTCTCCACATGGTGCACCCTCCTTCATTGGGAACTCCACCCATTGATCTATAAATTGAAGGCCTTGCTACCATTGTAAGCTAGTTAGAGCTTCGGGAAAGAACTTATGCTATTGTATTGTATTATTGTAACACTCTTTCAAGTTTGAATAAACAAGACTTTGGAGGTCACATGGTGGATGGTAGCATTGTGTGGATGTTGATGTTCATGGTTTAATATTGTGAGGTAATTGTATATTGTTTATGTGCATTTCAATTTGTAGATTGGCCTTAGTAGGGGTGCTATCACCCAATAGGAAAGATCTTCTTAACAAGCTTGGATATTAAGATCTTTTGTTACTTTACATATGCAGTTAATAACTTGCATGTTAATTTTGCTTAATTGCATGTTATTTAGACTTCATGTGTAGGGAACACCGAAATTTAACAAGTTGTATGTAAATTTGTCAGATTGCAGATCTTCATACTTGAAGTGGTGGTTGATTTGAGTACAATCTCCCACAAACTTTAAGCTCTTTTGAGAACAAGTCCCTCATCCATTCACCGGAGGCCCCATAGTCCAAGATTCAAGTCTTGAAGAAAGGCTTTCTCTCTCTCTTTCTCAACCTTTTAAAACATACTTTCTTTGGTTACTTTGAATGCATGCAAAGCTTAATTTCCATTTTTAAAGTTTGATCTAAATGTTGATGTTTTGGTAGCTGTGAGAGAATCTTTCCCTCCTAGATGACCTTTCTTAGATGTGGAGAAGATTCTGAAAGCAAGAGATCCATTGAACAGATATTGAAATACCCTAGAAGAGAAGTCGGCCTAGAAGAATAAAGTAATAATGAAAAGACACCTGTCCAAAGAAGAAGTTGGCCCAATCTAGTGGCCAGGAAGACTATAAATAGAGGACGTCTTGGCTCATTTGTTCACTTACTCACACTCTCCCAACTACACAGAACCAAGGCGCAATTTTGAAGGAGGTGACGCAGTAGCTGCAGCTGCAAAATTTATTATTGCTCAATCTTTTGGAATCTCTCTCTTGTGCACTACTCCTTGAGGAGGTGTGCTACCTTTGTATGGTGTTGTTGCTACAGCTGGGGTGGTATTTTTGGTTAAGCTAGCACTTGTCCTAGGGTTTATCAGATTGGACTTGCTTTGTGAACGGAATCTATCTAAGAAAGGTTGTTGGGTTTTTCCCCCATTTGGGGTTTTACCAGGATAAATCTCTTGTGTTCTTTTTTGTCTATTGTTTATGTTGCTACTGCTTAGTACATGATATATATGTTAATGGTAACAAAGTAAAAGAACACTAATAACACTAATGCTCTGTAAATAAGGAAAATCTAACATGGGATCAGAATTGGTTACCTTCAGAACAGTTTGACCACTGGAAGGAAGATCACTACAGCGGCACCTTGCAGCTACAATACTTTGTCAAGCTCATTAAGCACTATCACAAGAACGTTGGGAATAATTCCTTCAGAGAGCAGTGCGCCCTAACCTACCGCACCCCCTGAAACCCTCAACGTGCAGTTTGGTCAAGTTTGAAAAATCAATGTTTTTCAGTGCTAGGATTTCTATCGGCGAAAATGTCAACCAGTATGAGAGTTGAAGATAGATTGGATGGAGCAGATAACTTCAGATACTGGAAGCATAGAATACAACTCATTCTAGAAGAAAATTAATTATTGGATCACGTCAAGAAGATGCTTCCAAAACTCGAAGATGAAGAAGCAAAGGCAAAGTTCAAGAAGAATGAGGTCAAGGCCAAGAGGATCTTGACAAACTCAATCAAGGATCACATGATACCCAATGTATCAGAACTAAAGATTGCAAAGGAGATGTTTGATGCCCTAACCAAACACTATGAAAGCAAGAACACCAGTCGGAAGCTTATCCTATGGCATCAACTCAGAAATGTGACTATGAACAAGTCAGAGATGATAGCCAACTTCTTGACAAGGATCTCACAGATCAAAGACCAGTTAGCAGCCATTGGAGATCCAATAGAATATGTTGAACTAGTAACCACTACGTTAAATGGTTTCCTTCCCTCTTGGGACCCATTTGTCCAAGGAATTTGTGCAAAAGGAAGTTACCCAAGTTTGACAAGTTATGGGCAGATTGCTCTCAAGAGGAATCTAGATTGATATCCAAGAAACAAAAGGTAGATGATGAGGAAAACCAAACACTTGCAGCACAAGTGAAGAAGAGAAACGAAAGAGAAGAAGGCAGTCCAAGGAAGTCTAAGAAACCACATCGTAAGAGGGATATGTCAAAGGTTCAATGTTTCAATTGCACGAAGATGGGACATTATGCYGCACAATGTCCTCACAAACATGAGAAGGAAAAGAAGAAGAAGCACCATGCACATGCAGTTGATGCTGAAGAATACAAACCCAAAGATGAAGAATTTGTATTCGTTTCAACACTCACCAGAACCATCACTCAAGGAAGCGATACTTGTCTCATAGATAGCGGTGCTTCCAAGCATATGACCGGATTCAGAAACTCTCTATCAAAATTAACAGAAAAGGACTCCTCACTTCAAATAGTGCTTGGAGACGATTCCAAGCATGCAACCAAAGCATTGGAGAAGCCTCCTTACAACTTGACTCAGGTAACCCTCTTTCAATTAAAGATATACTATTTGTACAAGGTTTAAAGAAGAATCTTCCATCTATTTCAGCTTTAGGGTAGCTTTTGTGGATGGCCAAGTCCTTCTATGTGTTATCTTTTTAGCTCGGGAGGTACTCTGCATGTTTTGTCTTGTATGCAGATGTTACCTTATGTTGACACTACTAGGCACTTAACTTTGTAATGGGTTTTTATAAAGTTGTAAAGTGGTTCTTTTATTAAAGTGACTTTTTAATAAAGTGTACCTTCTAATTTTAAAGTGACTTTATTTCATCAAGTGCACTTATGTAATAAAGTGAAATGAACTTTAATATTTTAAGTGATTCATTTTGGAGGGAATGAATCATGACCCTTGATGTTGCAAAAAGCAAGATTAGATCTTGGCCTTTGGATTTAGGATTGGGGAAGGTGAAAAGACACTATGGAGGGAAAAGGTCATTTTCAAATTTATAAAAGAATGCATTGGGTAGTGTGCAAGACACATTGAGAAAAGAGGAAGAGAGATTTTCGAGGAGAGTTTGGAGAGGAAAGTGAGCAGCAAGAGTTGGCACATTTCCCAAGAAAACTTGGGCGCAAATCCCTAGGAGGCATTTTCTGTTTTGAATTGTTGTTGAGTTATTTGTTGGAACAAGCCGTACTATAGGAATCCGTACAGGTCATGCAGTAGCAGACATTGGCACGAAAATCAAGGCAAGATGTGGCACGGTTTTCGAGGCAGATTTTATGGGTTTTCTGAAGGAGGTCGACCATACAAACAGCAAGGTACAGCATCCTGTGGTTGGCACATTTCTCGAGGTGTTGTTTTCAGCAAATCTATATAGTTGTATAGACTGTGGCATGGATTTCAAGGCAGATTTGTGGGGGATTGTTTTTGTGATGTAAGTGGTTTTTCTTTTGGCTGGAAATGTACTGTGGCTGCTGATAAATCTTTCCTAAAACTAATAGAAGCTTTCTCTCTCTCTCTTTGGGTTTCCCTACATTGGGGTTTTCCCTAGCATTTGCCTAATGTATTCATGGGTGATTGAATGTTGTTCATTGTGTTTATTTCCGTTGCATAATTACTTAGCAATGTGTATTTCTGCTTATGGAAATTTCTGAATGTGGATTTTAGACATTTCAGAGTTCATGCAAGACAATTATCTCTAGGTTGCTAAGTGTATGACAGAATATTAGCTTGCTGATTTTTGTCATTAAAATTTTTACATGGTATCAGAGCTTTGTCTCTGAGTGATAGTGAACAGTGAGATTTTTGGGCAAGTTTGAAGGGGGAAAATTTGTGATTGTTTTCCTTGAGCTGTGATAGGGAATATGGCTGCATGCATTAGATTTGAGGATCGGTTGGATGGCATTTCCAACTATTTGCAGTGGAAGGTCTGGATGTCAGTTGTTTTCAAGGAGAACAAGATTTGGAACTATGTCAGTTTTGTTGTTGTGGTTCCCGCAGCAGATCCTGTTGCTTTGGATTTGCATGAGGTCAAGGAGGCCAAGGCTCAGAGGATTATTCTGGATGGGGTGAATGATCACCTTATCCCACACTTGGTAGAGAAAAAGACAGCCAAAGAGATGTGGGATGCACTTAAGAACTTATATGAGGCAAAGAATGAGAACCCGAAGATGGCCTTGAAGATTAAGTTGCATGATACCAAGATGGGTAAGGAGGAAAGTGTTTCTTCTTATCTTAACCGGGTATCTCAAGTGAAAGATGAGTTGGTTGTTGTTGGAGAGGTCATATCGGATTCAGAGTTGGTGAGGATAGCCTTGAAAGGCTTCACCAAAGAATGGGAAGTCTTCATTAAGTGTGTGGTGGGTCATGAGCATCTTCCAAATTGGAGCAGACTGTGGGACGATTTCACTCAGGAGGAGATCCGGAAAGGATCTCAGAGCAGTGGACAGAAGACAGATGGAGTTGATGAGAATGTTGCTCTTACTGCAAAGAGCAAGAAGAAAGGAAGTTCTGGGAGGGACTTGAGTAAAGTCAGATGTTATTGTTGTAACCAGTTGGGGCACCTTGCTTCTCATTGTCCTGAGAGGAAGAAGAAGAAGGAACCAGAGGGGCCTGAGACAGTTGCTACAGCAGCTATGGAGGACTTTGCTTCCAAGTATGATAGGGAATTTTCTTTGGTTACCCTAGTTTCCAGTGTCGATAACGGAGGATTTGGAGGTGATATCAGATGGATTGTGGATAGTGGAGCCTCTTGCCACATGACGGGAATCTGGCGAGTATTCCTTAATATCACAGAGACAGGTCCTAACCGACAGGTGGTAAATGAAGGTGGTATGGCGTGACTGTACGTGGAGTTCAAAGGTTTGATTCCAACTCGAGTATGGAGGATTCCTAAAGCTTGATGGAGTTCTCTTTTTTCCAGGGTTGAGGGTTAACTTGCTCTTAGTCTCAGCCTTGGAGGATGTAGTATATTGCACATTGTTCAAGAGGGAACATGTCTTTATCTACAGGGAGGGAGCGGACCCGGTGGAACTGCAGTTGATCGGTGATTGAGTGAACAGATTGTATATGTTGCGAGGACAGCCTTCAATGTATGATTTAGCATTGGATGAGGAGCATGAGGAGGCTCTTAAGACTGCGGTGGGCCCAAGGATTCAGTCTTTTATTCTGAGAGAAGAGAGAAAGTCTCTTCTGAGCACTTCCAGAAGGCTTAGCCAGTCTGGTCAAACCAATGCTCAGGGTGGAGTGGATTCTCCAAGGAGCTTAGGGTTTCGGGTAGCTTTCAAGAGAAGATCTTCTAGTTCGAGTTTTGTGCAGGTGTTGAGGATAGCTCTAGGTTTAGAGGGAGCTCCTACTAAACACATTGTGATGGGACCAGATGATGGAGATGGCAGAGTACATCCCTCGCTAAGAGGGAGTGTTAGCTTTTTAGCTCGGGAGGTACTCCGCATGTTTTGTCTTGTATGCGGATGTTACCTTATGTTGACACTACTAGGCACTTAACTTTGTAATGGGTTTTTATAAAGTTGTAAAGTGGTTCTTTTATTAAAGTGACTTTTTAATAAAGTGTACCTTCTAATTTTAAAGTGACTTTATTTCATAAAGTGCACTTATGTAATAAAGTGAAATGTACTTTAATAATTTAAGTGATTCATTTTGGAGGGAATGAATCATGACCCTTGATCTTGCAAAAGGCAAGATTAGATCTTGACCTTTGGATTTGGGGTTGGGAAAGGTGAAAAGACACTTTGGAGGGAAAAAGTCATTTTCAAAGTTATAAAAGAATACATTGGGTAGTGTGCAAGACACATCGAGAAAAGAGGAAGAGAGATTTCTGAGGAGAGTTTCGAGAGGAAAGTGAGCAGCAAGAGTTGGCACATTTCCCAAGAGAACTTGGGCACAAATCCCTAGGAGGCATTTTCTGTTTTGAATTGCTGCTGAGTTATTTGTTGGGACAGACCATATTGTATGGATCCATACAAGTCATACAACAGCAAACATTGGCACAGAAATCGAGGCAAGAGGTGCCATGGTTTTCGAGGCAGATTTTCTGGGTTTTCTGAAGGAGGTCGGTCGTACGAACAGCAAGGTACAACAACCGGTGGTTGGCACATTTCTCGAGGTGTTGTTTTCAGAAAATTCGTACAGTTGTACGGACTGTGGCACGGATTTCAAGGCAGATTTGTGGGGGACTGTTTTTGTGTTGTAAGTGGTTTTTCTCTTGGCTGGAAATGTATTGTGGTTGCGGATAAATCTTTCCTAAAACTAATAGAAGCTCTCTTTCTCTTTGGATTTCCCCACATTGGGGTTTTCCCTGGCATTTGCCTAAATTTCTGAGTTATTCATGGGTGATTGAATGTTGTTCATTGTGTTTATTTCCGCTGCATAATTACTTAGCAATGTGTATTTCTACTTATGAAAATTTCTGAATGTGGGTTTTAGACATTTCAGAGTTCATGCAAAACGATTATCTCTAGGTTGCTAAGTGTATGACAGAATATTAGCTTGCTGATTTTTGTCATTAAAATTTACACTATGGCCCAAGAATTCAAGCATAAATAAAGCCACTATGATTGGTATCCAAGAGGGAGGATTGTATAAGTTGAAGGGACACCAAGAACAAGCCCTTGTACACAATAGTGTTAGTTCCTGAACTATGGCACCGAAGGCTTGCTCACTTGAACTATAGAGCATTACCAGTTTTGAGCAAAATGGTTACAGGTCTACCAGAAATCCATATAGACCATGATGGAGTATGCAAAGGTTGTGCACTTGGCAAGAATGTCAAGGGAAGATTTACAAGCAGTGATAGTAGATCCAAAGGTATTTTGGACATCATACACTCTAATGTATGCGGACAGATAACGGTGTCATCACTTGGCAACTTTGTATACTGTGTGTTGTTCATAGACGATTATTCCAGAAAGACATGGATCTACTTCTTGAAAGCAAAAGATGAAGTCCTTAACAAGTTTCAAGAGTTCAAGGCTTTAGTTGAGAATCTCTCTGGGAGGAAGATTAAAGTTTTGAGATGTGACAATGGAGGTGAGTACACCTCAAAGGAGTTTAAAGACTTTTGCGAAGAAGCAGGGATTAAGAGGAAGCTTGCAACTCCCTACAACCCCCAACAGAATGGGGTTGCAGAAACAAAGAACAGATCCATCATAGAAGTAGCAAAAGCGATGATACATGACCAGGGCCTACCCATGCACTTATGGGCAGAAGCATCCAGTATGGTTGTATATGTGCAAAATAGAAGCCCTAATAAGATATTGGGGAACAAGACACCTGAAGAGGTGTTCACCGAAAAGAAACCAGAAGTCATTCACTTGAGTATTTTTGGTTGTCCAATGTTTATACATGTTCCCAAGGAAAAGAGAACGAAATTGGAACCTTCATGAAAGAAGGGCACATTCATTGGATACAGTGAGACTTCAAAGGCCTATAGAATTTACATTCCAGGGCAGAGACAGATCACGATCAATTGAGATGTAACATTTGACGAAGATGAAGCCTTCAGAAGATCAAGGGAATCTCACATAGATAAGGACCAAATAGAGCAAAAGGCTCCCAAAATGCAGTCATGGTAGACTCTACACTTGAAGAAACCATCCGAGAAGTTTAGAATGATATGGTAGAGTCAGAAAGACCTGTAGATCTACCTGAAGAAGTTGTGGCTGCCAGGAAGAGACCAGCTTGGCTTCAAAACACCTTGCAGGAAGTTGAAGGACATGCAACTCCCAAAGGCTCCTTTAGAGAGAGCAAGAGACCACATAAGTTTTTCAGCTATGTGGCACAAATGAGCAACATCATTGATTCAGAGCCTTCCACTTTTGAAGAAGCTGCTGAGAAGCCAGAATGGAAGGATGCCATGATGGAGGAGTATCAGTCCATCATGAAGAATGATGTATGGGAGGTCATTTTGAGACCAGAAGGGAAGTCAGTTGTGACTTCCAAATGGATCTACAAGATCAAGCATGCTGCAGACGGCAGCATAGAGAAGTACAAGGCAAGGTTTGTGGCTAGAGGGTTCTCTCAGAAAGAGAGAGAAGACTATGACGAAACATTTGCTCCTGTTGCAAAATACACTTCCATTAGATCAATCATTGCGATTGCTTCCGCAATGGGATGGAAATTACACCAGATGGGCGTCAAGACTGCTTTCTTGAATGATGTAATAGAGGAAGAAGTCTACATGGAACAACCACAAGGCTTTGTGATCCATGGGAAGGAGTCCCATGTGTGCGGACTGAAGAAGCCCTTGTACGAGCTGAAGGAAGCACCCAAGGCATGGCATGCCAGGATAGATGGATATTTGATGAGTTTGGGATTTACCAAGAGTGAAGCAGATCCTAACCTTTACTATAAGGTTGAGGATGGATGCCCATTGATCTTGGTTCTATATGTAGATGACCTGTTTCTAATAGGGGACGAGAAGCTCATTGATGGGTGTAAGAGGGAGCTCGCTTCAGAGTTTGAGATGAAGGATCTAGGTTTGATGCATTACATCTTGGGATTGGAAGTGTGGCAGAGATCAGATGAGATTTTCCTTAACCAAGGAAAATATAATATTGAGATCCTAAGAAATTCGGGATGATGGATTGCAAGTCCATGACCACACCTATGATGAAAAATCTAAAGCTCTTGAGTGACAAATCTTCGGATTTGGTGAATCCCACGATGTACAGACGATTGATTGGATCCTTGATGTACCTGGTGAACACCAGGCCAGACATATGCTTTGCAGTGAATACCTTGAGTCAACACATGGTTGAACCTAGACAGGTACATTGGATGGCAACAAAGCATATGTTGAGGTACCTTCATGGTAGGATTGGATATGGATTGAGATATGTCTCAAGTGGAGATGTGAAGCTACAAGGATATACAGATTCTAACTAGGCAGGGAGTGCAGTGGATCGAAAGAGTACTTCCGAATGTTGTTTTAGTATGGGATCAGGCATGATCTCATGGTTGAGCAGGAAGCAAACATCAATGGCACTAAGTACATCAAAAGCAGAGTATATCGCAGCAAGCGTGGCAAGCCGTGAAGCAGTGTGGCTCCAAAAGTTTCTAGCCGGGATATTTGATCTAGAATTGGAGCCAACTTTGATACATTGTGACAATCAAAGTTGTGTGAAGCTTACCGAGAACCCTATATTCCATGACAGGTCTAAGCATATAGAGATCAAATATCATTACATAAAGGACATGGTGTAGAGAGGAGTTGTGGAGCTCCAATACATATCCACAGACAAGCAGATAGCAGACATCCTCACCAAGCCCTTGTCAAGAGTGAAGTATGAGTACTTCAGGGACAAGCTTGGAGTGTTGTCGAATGACCACCCTAATTGAGAGGGAGGTGTGTTGTTTCTTCTCATGCCAACTAACCCCTCTGGCCAAGGGTTCCCTGGATTAGTCACATGAGGTGACTAAGGGGGTAATGCACTGTCAGACCTGCTGAGAGAAGAAACATCACACACATAGTCGTAAGACTATGGCGGAGTCTGTGTGACTCCAGAAAATAGTTGTTTGCTACTTCGGTGGATGTGTTCCACTGGTGGAGGTTGTGTAACTCTGAACAGTAGTTGTGTGCTACTTCGGTGGATGTCTTCCACTGGCGAAGGCTGTGTGACTCCGGATAATAGTTGTGTGCTACTTCGATGGATGTGTTCCACTGGCGAAGGTTGTGTGACTCCGGATAGTAGTTGTTTGCTACTTCGGTGGTTGAGTACCATTGGCGGAGACTGTGTGTCTTTGGACAGTAGTTGTGTGCTACTACAATGGATGTGGTCCACTAGCAATGACTGTCACTAGACAGTAGTTGTGTACTACTTGGCAACAGTTGTGATATATTGGATGACATTATAGTAGATGTGTGCTACTAGTTGATTGTCATGGAGATTACCAGATCGTTTGCATGTCGATGTGTGTGCTACAGTTTGATCGCAGAGACTGTGCTGATGATTCAAGCTACCAAAGGCATTGTACAAATTGTGCGCCTGCTAGCATATTGCAGAGTAGTCAGTGGACTACCAGATGAAGACATCGTGAAAGATGCCTCCCTAGCTAAAAGGGAGTGTTGATGTTTTGGTAGTTGCGGGGGGATCTTTCGCTCCTAGATGACCTTGCTTAGATGTAGAGAAGATCCTGAAAGCAAGAGATCCATTGAACAGATATTGAAATACCCTAGAAGAGAAGTCGTCCAAGAAGAATAAAGTAATAGTGAAAAGACACATGTCCAAAGAAGAAGTCGGCCCAGTCTAGTGGCCAGGAAGACTATAAATAGAGGACGTCTTGGCTCATTTGTTCACTCACTCACACTCTCCCAGCTACACAGAAGCAAGGCGCAAGTTTGAAGGATGTGACGCAATAGCTGCAGCTGCACAGTTTATTATTGCTCAGTCCTTTGGTATCTCTCTCTTGTGCGCTACCTTTGTATGGTGTTGTTGTTGCAGCTGGGGTGGTATTTCTATTAAGCTAGCACTTGTGCTAGGGTTTATCTGATTGGACTTGCTTTGTGAATGGAATCTATCTAAGAAAGGTTGTTGGGTTTTTCCCCCATTTGGGGTTTTCCCAGGATAAATCTCGTGTTCTTTTCTGTCTCCTGTTTATGTTGCTACTGCTTAGTACATGATATATATGTTAATGGTAACGAAGTAAAAGAACACTAGTAACACTAATGCTTTGTAAGTAAGGAAAATCTAACACTAAAGAGGTTTTCCTTTGCATGATTAAAGCAAGTAGATTGAATCATAAAGCTTCATTCTTTGATCTAGCTTGCAGTCTATCATTTAGCTCACTTTTCAAAGAGATTTTTGAAGGCTAAAGGCAATTTCCTTTTGTTAAGAGTTTAAAAGTCATATTTAGGCATCTTTGTAATATTGCTTGTTGTTTTAGGACAGCAAGTAATATCATAAAGAAAAGGTCTTTTCTTTCTTGTTTTATTAAGCTCTAGTTGTCATTTTAGTGTAATTTTTACTTAGACTTTTTTCCATAAGTTTTTGTACATTGACTAACATATTTTGCAGGGTCTTCCAATAGCTTTTTGGGCATCTTTTGCCCCAATTAACTTGCTGTTTTTTCAGGTTCAGTGAAAA
>JASDQU011314101.1:1298-11460 GCA_032191745.1 Picea mariana
AGGACACATTTGGGGAAAGGGGAAGGAGTATTTAGGGGGAAATAAGAAGAATAAAAGGAAGTGGAAGAGGGGGGAATCAAGAATAATAAGAGAAAAAAAAAGATGATAAGAAGAAGAGTAGGAGGGAGAGAAGAAGCAAAGAAGGAGGAAGGAGGAGTTGAAAAAAAAAATAGGAGGAGGAATATGAAGAAGAGGGAAGGAAGAGGCCACACTATCCATGCAAAAGGGCCTCGATCTATGAGTAGAATATGAAACAATATGATATGTGTGCATTAAGAGATAAATCATGAAAGACGAAGAAGTATTTTGGGAAAAGAAGAAGAAGAAGTTGCATTTGGGAAAAAAAAAAGGAGGATTTGGGGGAAAAGGTAGGATTTGTGGAAAAAGAGGAAGGAGGATGAAGAAGAAGGAAGTCAAGAAAACGAGAAGGAAGGAGGATAAAGAATAAAGAAGATAATAAAATGAGTAGGGAGGAGTAGGTAAAAAACAAGAGGAGGGTGATAGGAGGAGGAGGAGAATAAGAAAAGAAAAAATAAGCGAGGATGAGGAGACAAAGTGGAAGAGGAAGGGTGGTTTGGGGAAAAGGAGGAAGAGGAAGGAGGATTTACAGAAAACAATGAAGGAGAAGGAGGAGAAAAAAAGAGAATAAAAGGAGAAGGAATGGATCAAACCAATCCCCCAAACTCCTATGTTTTTTTCACTTTTTTTTAGTTTATTCTAATTCTTTATTAGTTAAACCCTACCTAGGGAAAACCTACCCCTGAATTCACAAAAATTACCCACAAAAACCATACCCTAACCCTAAAACCCATAGATATTCAACTATTTTCCAAAAATATCAAAACCTACCCTCAAATGACAATCCCCCAATGAATCCTAAACAATTAAAAAATAAATAAATAGACTAAACACATTAAACTATAAAAAATGAAAGAAAAGAATTAGGGAAAACTAAAAATAATGGGAGATTTATACAACTGATCCAATGGGAACCAAAGAATCTCCACTAGACCCAAATGATATCCACATTCTTCAAGAAGCAAGTCTCCACAAGCTCCAAATGAGGAAAATATGAAATAAAGAGAAAAAGTGACCTAACGGTCACATAAAATCAAAATGCATGAACAAAATGATGTAAAATTTTATCGTGCATCATCTTTTTTTTGCACATATATGATGCAGTTGTATCATCTTTTCATAAGATTTGCATCATGTTTGAGACACATTTTCACCGCATTCATCTTATTTGCATCACATTTTACATCATATTTTTGTCACATTTGTGGTGTTTGCATCATTTATGACGATGCAAAAAAAATGATGCAAACATGGTGTGTGCGAGAAAAAATGCATGTTTGACAACCTTAATAGGGATTTGTGATGCAAAGTTGTGACACTAGACCCTTGCATTGCAATTGTGGAAGGATGAGAAGATTGATTTTCACATTGTTGAAAAGGGTGGAACGTTTTTTATGTTTATCGGAACCAATTTAAAGATTTGGGTTCCTAACCATTAATAGGAGGGAGAAAAATGTTTAGACCTCATTAGAGAGATCTAAGATAATTCCTAATATTGATGTTCCTGTTAGGATATGAAAAGTGGATATAAGGTTGTTATTCAAATCCATCGTCCCCAATATTACATTATCTATAGTAAAGGTGGAAATATTCTAATCTATGATTTCCCTAGGGCATTGTAAGGCCACGAATGCAAATATGTTTTCAAAAATAGTTGTGTAATTAAGATTGTATATGAAGTGTTGTCTGAGCCTATATAAAAAACTACACATAGTATGATGTAGCCAAAGCTTGAGATTCATTCATAAGATCAAATAAACCACACAAACACACGAAAATGGAAAAATAACTCTCTTTTGTTCCTTCTCCATCCTAACTATTACAATGGAAATTCAACCCCTTATAACTACTATATGAGATTTTCGAAAACAACTAATTTTAGAAAAACAACTATTTTTTAGAAAAAAAAACAACTAAATTTAGAAAATTCTCGCATGACTCTAAAATTGACCACTAACTAAAATAGGTTGTTTGTTTTCCTGGTTGGGTTTCCAGGGTAAATCTCTGTGTATATGTGTGATTGCAATTGTTTTATTTTATGTGTTAAGATTCTATGTGTGCATTGCATTAATGTAAAAGGCTTAAAACTTACATTTGGTATCATAACAATTATTGGCTTCAGGGGGATGCCTTTGTGGCTAGGGGTTTGTATCAGGTATGTGATAAACCTTGTTAGAGTGGGAGCTCTGTGGTATCAATTCTTGTGGTGAAAATAAATGGAAAATAGTTCAAAAATAGAGATCGAAATATTTAATGGGCAAAGTTTTGAGTTGTGGAAGATCAATATGGAAGATCTTTCATTAGACAAGGATCAATGTGTCTTTGTAGATCTAGGTATTGCACCTACAGGAATGTCAACAAAATATTGAACAAATTTGGATCATAAGGCAAAGAACACAATATGATTGTGTCTCTCAGATTCAATATTATTGAATGTGTCAGGAGAAGCTGCAACCAAGGAATTATGTAATAAGTTAGGGGATTTGTATCAGTATAAGTCCTTGGTAAGCAAAATTTTCCTATGGAAGAAGCTTTACAACCCAAGGATGAAAGATGGAGACTCGGTCATAGAGCATATGAATTCCTTCAATATTGTGGTAAGTCAATTATTGTCTATTGATATTAAGATTCCTAATGAAGAAAAGTATATCACTTTATTATTCTCTTTACCAGACTCGTGGGATAGTATATTTATGGCCATAGGCAGTAATGCAACTATTTTAAGTTTCAATAATGTGGCCTCATCCTTCTTGTCAGAGAAGATGAGGTGGAAAGACATCGAAAGCCATAACATAGACGCCTTATTTGTAAGAGGATGCTCCCAGGAAAGAAATAAAAATAATTCCTCAAGTGGGAGATCCAAATCTCCAGTAAAATTCGTAAATGTATGTTGGAGATATAGAAAATAAAGGCATCGCAAGAAACTATGTAGATCCAAAAGAGTTGAGAGAGGGAAGGGATCTGAGGATGCCCCTTCTACAAAAGAAAAAACCTCCACGAATGAAGGAGGGGATGTGTACTTGGATTCTTCAAGCACACATGAAGATCATGAGGCATGGTTGGTCAACTCATATGCATCCTTTCATATGAATCCTCATGGGGAGTGGTTTTGTGAGTATGAAAGGTATGATGGGGGTGATGTTTTTCTAGGAGATGAATCAACAACCAAATCATAGGGTAAGGAAAACTTAAGTTGAAGATCATGGATGGTAGGATTAGAACACTCCTTGGTGTTTTTCACATCCTAGGATTGGCCAAGAATTTGATTTATGTAAGCAAGATGGACGATTCAGGTGTAAAAATAGTGTTTGAAAAGAAAACCTGCTAGATGGTTTGAGGAGCAATGGTGTTTTCGAGGGGAGTTCAGATTATAACTTTGTATAAGTTGTTGCGAAGCATTATTAGTGATGGGTGCAATAACTCCATTGATCTTGAGATTGGATCTGAAGAAGGAAAAACTCTTATAGTCTCTGGAGAAAATACTATGTCGTGGCATTGAATACTAGGGAATATTGGAGAGAAGGGGCTTTGAGTACTACATGGTAAAGGTATAGATGAAGTTATGTCGAATTGCTCTATGGATCTTGATTTCTATGAGCATTGCTTATATTTGAAGCAAAATTGAGTAATATTCTCCTCTAGTGCTACAAGGAAAGGGGGGATTTTATATTTGGTGCACAATAATGTGTTTGGACCTAGGACGATTCCATCACTAGGTAAATATGTCTACTATGTCTTATTTATAGATGAATTCTCAAGGAATACATGGATTTATTTCCTTGGGAAGAAATCTGAAGTCTTTGACAAATTTCAAGAGTTTAAGGCTCTTGTGGAAATTAGATAGATCAGAAGAAAATTAAGGTGTTGAGGACAGATAATGGTGGAGAATTCTGCAGTAATTAATTCAAGGAATTATGTAATAAATGTGGCATAGAAAGGCATAAAACTACTCCATGCACACCTCATCAAAATGGAGTTATAGAAAGGATGAACAAGACAATGATGGAAAGAGTAATGAGCATGTTGAGTGGTGTCAAGTTGGGACAATAATTATAGGCAGAGGTAGTGCAAACTACATGTTACCTAGTAAATCAATCACCCTCATCAGCGTTGGATGAAATAACTCCACATGAGGTATGGATTGGTAAGAAACCTCTCTGACACATCTTAGGGTTTTTTGTTATGATGCTTATGTACACATTCCAAAGGAAAATAGGAGTAAGTTGGATAAAAATGTTGAAAAGTGTATCTTTATTGGCTACAAATATGGTCTAAAAGGTTATAAGATTTGGAAGCCATAAACGAAGAAGGTAGTGTATAACCGAGATGTGGTATTTAAAGAAATCAAAGATGTTTTCAAATAGGAATTCCTACCAAAAGAGGAAGAACCAAATAAAATAGAGTTTGAATTGAAAGATAATGAATTAGACTCTACAAAAGAACGGGAATAAGAAGAAGAAGAGCCTCATACTCCAGTATTGAGGAGATCGGTTCAGGAAAGAAGGAAACCAGAAAGGTATAATCCACCTGATTTTCATTCAAATTTTGCTTTGTTTATTATTGATGATGATCATTGAACTGTTATGGAGGCAACATATTTACAGGATGGTAAACTCTAGAAAAAGGCCATGGTTGAAGAAATGACAACCTTGGACAAGATTGAGGCTTGGGGTCTAGTGGAGTTGTCGACTGGAAGAAAGACCATTGGCAAAAAATGGGTGTTTAAGAAGAAGTTGAATGTAGAAGAAAAAGTGGAGAAATAAAAAGCTCAGATAGTAGCAAAAGGCTATTCCCAGACAGAGGGAATTGACTTTGGTGAAAATTTTTCTCTTGTTGCCAAGTTAAATTCTATTAGATTTGTTTTATTTGTTGCTACTCTTTTGATTTTGAAGTAGAATAGATGGATGTGAAGATGACATTCCTACATGGGGATATGGAAGAAGAAATCTATGTGAAGAAACCAGAAGGATTTACAGTGAAGGGAAAGAAAGAGCCGGTATGTAGGTTGAAAAAGTCCATGTATGGGTTAAATCAATCACCAAGGATGTGGTATCAAAAAATTGATACTTATATATTAGGACTTGGCTTCATAAGAAGCAAAGCCGATCACTGTGTGTATTTCAAATTAGTAGGTGATCATCTTATTTATTTGTTCTTGTATGTGGATGATATGTTGTTGATAGCAAACAATAAGGAAATCATCCAAGATGTGAAAACACAATTGTCCTCTAAATTTGACGTGAAATATCTTGGTGTTGAAAATTTTATTTTGGGCATGGAAATCAAAAGAAATCAGGAAAACAAGAAACTCTAGTTGAACCAAAGAAAATATGTTGAGTCAATATTGTGAAGGTTTAATATGCAGGAATGTAAACATATCAAAGTCTCTATTCATGTAGGTGTAAAGTTATCCACATATTAGTGTCCAAAGACATGGGAAGAGGAATGGGACATGTCCCATGTTCCATATGCTAGTGTGGTTGGCAGTATGATGTATGCAATGGTTTGTACTAGATCATACATTGCACATGTAGTGGGAGTTTTAAGTAGGTATATGTAAAAACTAGGGAAGGAGCAATGGGAAATAGTAAACATGGTTTTTTAGGTATTTGTGTGGCACTACTACATATGGATTATGTTACCAAGGAAGACCAAGATTGGACAAAGTGTTGGACATACATGGCTTTGTTGATGCAAACCAAGCTGGAGATTTGGACCGTAGAAGATCTATAAGTGGGTATGTGTTTAACCTATTTGGAGGAGCAATCAGTTGGATGAGAAAAAGACAATCTGTAGTGGCAATCTCACCTCCAAAATTTGAATACATGGTGGCCACTCAGGCAAGCAAGGAAACAATATGGTTACAAAGATTGTGTTCATGTATTGGATTGGTACAACAAGTTGTAAGGATAGATTGTGACAATCAGAGTGCAATATTGTTGACAAGGAATTTGGATTATCATTCTAAGACAAAGAATATCGATGTTCAATATCATTTTTTCAGAGACATGGTCGAAGAGAAGAAGGTGTTGCTAGTGAAGATGGACACTTTGGAGAATGTTGCAGATTCATTAACAAAGTATATCAACACTAAGAAGTTCTCTTGGTGTAAACAATCAATGGGAATTTCTTTCCTAGATTGTTGATCATGAAATATTGTGACCCTTTTATGCAAAGAAAACAACAAGTGGGAGAATGTTGGTTTTATTCACCAATTTTTTGGGCAATATTTCTCCTTTGGTGGGGGTAGTTTTTCACCTTTGGCAATTGAGTGGCGCATGGTATTTCAGCCCATAGTTTTCTAATTCTAGTTAAGGAATTAATTTTTTAACCTAATCTGGTTCAATGGATTAGAGGTTTTTTGGATGATACGAGATCCTATATATTGTATTGTAAACAATGAAGTTGGATTATGAATAGAATTAGAGGTGTGACTCTAAAACAAGTTGTTGGTTTTCCTAGTTGGGTTTCTAGGGTAAATCTTTGTGTATATGTGTGATTGCAATTGTTTTCATTTCTATGTTAATAATCTATGTGTGCATTGCATTAATGTAAAAGGTTTAAAACTTGCACGATAGATAGAGGTACAAATTATTGTAAGTGTGATGATGAAATTTGTTTTTTTAAACATTCAAGTTGATTCAGTAGATGGTGACAAGGGGACTTCTTTCTCAATTGGGTTGTGATGTGGTAGTGTTGATCTCTGGTGTGAAATTTTATTTGTATTTTAGATAATATCAAGTGTTGATTTTGATGTATAATCCGTTGAAGGATTTTCAATGGAGATGTTGGATTTCATTTCCAAGGTTCAAATGTCAAATTATCTGATAGTTTTTTATTATGCAATCACTAATGAATTTTTTTGTGGTGTTGAAAGGGAAAAATCACAAATTTATTATATATAAACTTATTATTTTATTCGTCATTTTGATTTGGATTTTTAGCAAAAAGTCAGAATTATAAGGAATGAGTAATTTTGAAAGATATTGAATTGGAAATAATTTTCTATGTTCATGGGGTTGTTATGGAAGGATTCTATAAAAAAATTATGTTTATGTGGTGTCATATTCATATTATTTAGGGTTGTTTTTCCTATTTTCTTTAAACCATAATAAAATTTATCTTTCTACCTAAAGGGATTGGATTCATTGGTAAGGAATTGTAAGTTTTTTATTACTAACCAAATTTTAATTCCCATGAGGGAGTATGGCCCTTGAGGTTGCCATAGGGACACCTAAAGGTAGTTCTCAAACATGTGAGACTTGGTTTGCAATCTAGACACACAAATAAATGGATCAAAGCCAACACTCTCATCATCCTTAAGACCAAGAATTGATTTTTTTTTCTCTAGGTAACATATCCTAGGGAAAACCCATAGCACTTATTCCTATTTCAAGGATGGTACCCAAGGGAAACCCTAGATTCTTCAGGAGTAAGGCCAAGTCAACAACAGGGATCAAAGTTATTACAAAAATATATTCATCATGAGCTCAACATGTCACTTACAAGAATAGAACTTGGGTGGGGAGTATAACACTCCATTCCACAACCATTTGGGATATACCCAATTGACATCGAACATTAAATGTTATGACTACGACTATAATTTTAATGGCTCTTAAGATGTTAAGGAAGGTGGTGGCTAGGTTTTACCCTGGAAACTAGCTAGTGCAATAAATGGCTTGGTTAGTCTTAATGCCAAGCTATTTCTTTTCCATCACAACCCCTCTTTTCCATTGCACTATCTCCATCAAATCTATGGATCTCTCCCTATAATACCCCCATTTTAGCCTTGAAATATAATGTAATAAATCATGCATTACTTATATGATATGGTGTATGTAATTATTGTCAAGCCATTTGAGCTAAGTTGTAATGACCCTATGTTGCATTATAAATATTCATAGTGTGAGGCTCAAGGCCAAGGACTAACTAGTGAATGTGTATGAGTCCCAATGGTGGCATAGGCTTATGGTGCGGTGGTTATATTTTCCATGGTATGCTTATGTATATACAAAATCATGTATAAAAAGGAAATATATAATAATATAATTTCCACCAAAAAGGTTGCTTGAGGAAGCAACAAGGGGACCATGATACCACATGAGAGGAAGAGGAAAGGGGGTTGTTGGGTGATTTGACCTTGTTATTGTTTGTTAGAAGTACTACCCTTTCTTGCCCATGCTTTCTTACAATACATCCCATCATTATTTGACTTATGTATATAATATACCAAGTACCAGTTTCCTATCCTTATTAAGAGAGTAGGTTTCATGCAAGAAAAGGCCTCTCATTGTATTTTACATTTCTTTCTATTATTTTCTCCATTTGTGTGCACATAAAGGAGACATGCTCTCAAATTAGTTTTCCTATATCCAATATTATATGGATGTTTTTCCTATTTGTTATGATTGCAAGGCATGTACTTCTAACTAGTAAGAGTCTATAGAAGTTGGGAAACTTGTTGCTAAAAATGTGAGAGAAAACATTGGGATGGATTGAGAGAAACCATGGTTGGGATGTACAAAATAGATGAAGCAAATACCTTCATACCTACAAGATTGTTATTACTACTCAATGATTATCTTAATGCCAAGTGTTTTCTATCCTAGGTTATTCCTAGAAGGAATATAGTAGTTGGACTCTTTCTGCATTTAATGAAGTACATTGGAAGGGAGGAAGATCCTTGAGGGTTATTGCGAAATAAGGGGAAGAAGTTCCTTATGTTGTGTAGGGAAGTGTAAGAAAGTGCCAAGGTTTTTGAATGGCTAGATGAGGGCATGGAGAGATTTGTAAATAGAATGTGGGATTTATCATGAGAGTAATGGGTTGGGATAAGTGATCTTAGAGCCTTGTAGAACTTCATTTTCCCTAGTGGTACATGTTAGCACTAAGAGTCACCCTCAAACTTCTAGAGGATAAGCCTAGTACCCATTTGATTTAAATGATTAAAATAAGGTATACTTGGTGGATCATCAAGAGAAGAGTAAAAGGGAGGGCAACGGACTGCTTGCAAATGCATTTTATTGGGCATGGAGTCATAACATTCTACAGATCAAAGGAAATCAGGATGCCTACCAAACAAAAGGCTTATGCAAGGATGGGTAGAAGAATGGAAGGTAAACAAAAAGAAGAATAGATACTTAAAAAATATTTTTTCTTAAAGATAGATAAAAGAGTGCTTGAACAATAATCAATGATTGGCAGGCAATTAACACAAATCCTTTGCAGCTCATGAATCCATTGACCAAAGGCAACTTTTGATCTTCAAAGTTTGTAAATATTACTCAAGAAAGATGATAAGAAACAATGGAAACAAGAGAAAAAAGTCTAGTATCAAAACTTTCGTGAATCTCTAAAGGAAAAAATGCCTACAGCACAAGCCCTCAGGCTTACAAATACACAGATAAACTGCCCCTACAGCTCTCTCAAGCTATCTCTAGTCATGAACTCAACCCCTTCCTTATAAAAATCCCCTCCATATATATTGAATTCTCTCTCTCTGCTCTAAGGAGGTCAATATCAAGGAGCTACATAGGATCCTCCTCCATTTAGGGGTTTGTTACAAAAGATTCCAACAAAAACATAACAAATTCCTATTTTTTTGGATCTTGTTTATTGTGATAAATGCCCTTTGAAAGAGGTCATGCTGCTTGATCTTGTGATAGAACACATGTCCCTCATGTCCAACTAACTCATAGGAGACCATTCGAACCTTACCTGACAGTTGGCATCCCTCCCATAGCTTGGATTTGTCAGACTGTTAGAGTTCGCGGCACCTTTGACAACATGTGTTGTGAACTTTCCTGTAGGTGATGTTTTTATCTTTTCTCCAAAAATACGAAATGGGTCAAGATGATATTTTGTCAGCAAGTCAAAAGCATCATTTTTTTACTCCACACCAAATTTCAGAAGAACCCATATCGCAATTTGAAAGTTATGATTAAAATAAAACTCTATTGTGTGTTAATTGCTATAAATTGTCCCAAATTACCAGTTCATAGTGCCAGTGAGTCTAGGCACTGCGAACTTTCTTGTAGCAGCTTGTTTCGTGCCAAATCAACTCAATTGATGCCAAAACCAT
>JASDQU011314101.1:11888-24652 GCA_032191745.1 Picea mariana
ATATTGGATCCACAACATCTGCAACAACTAGATTTGCAACATCTGCCATTGTTTCCAACTCATGCCCTGCTTGATCATTCCTGGTGCTAATACCTCACTTCTTGTTGTTGAACATTGCACTAATAGTTCTTAAAGCTCTTAATCCACCATAAGCTGCTACAAAGAGTTCGTAGCACCAGAAGTGGTAGTATGTGACAGTTTGCAGCGCACTTTGAGTTCACAACGCCTTCAACCCGTTTACAGTGCATTGTGTTTTAATGAAAAGGGAGATGCATTTGATACCTTTCCTTCTTTACAAATGATGACTATTACCATGGTGACATGAAGAATTGACAATGTATTTTGATCAACTTTAGACCCAAGGTTAAAATCAAGCACCTTGATTTATAATCATAAGAGATGACTTAAAACCTATGAACTTTTAAATGATTGACTCCTAGAAGAAGGAATTACCACATGACTAGCAAAGACTAATGATATGCTTCAGTACATATCATGTGCTAACAATACCATGGTATAGCTTGGGAATGGAATCCATAGTTAATTCCTATTGTTGGGTCAGGGACATAACCTCCCTAACCCCTCACGTAGGTAGAATAATATATTTTCCATGTAATAAAGGCCAATATTAGTAAATAAGGCGTGGTTAAAATTATGAATAGGTCTAATGTAAAAAGACTTAATAGAAGCTTATGCTTCTAGAAAGATCTTATTATGTACCACTTGTAAGGTACCACTGTCACTTGTCCTTCAAAACATAGGGCATGATCGATGCCTTCTTCCAGCAATGATTTATCAGTGCCCTCAAGGATGAAATCATAGACTAGGTTCTCATGGATCTCCCCCAAACTTGGTTAGAAGCAACTAAATGTGTCTAGGAGGAACAACAAGTCATCTTTGCCCAGAGCATAAAACTTTCTTTTATTCCCCACCCTACACCCATCAATCCTACCCCTTGTTGATTTTTCATAAGCTAGGTTAAGCATGAAGTCCATTTCATTTTTAGCATTTCACTTAACCATAAACAATAATGTTGCAACAACCAAGATCACAAGAAGAAACACCATGCACAAGAGCACAAGAAGTATCCTGGAAAACCCTTCTCAACAAGGGAAGAAAACCCAACCAAATCCTTTGTTATATTCTTCAAGAGAAAGACCTTCACCACCAAGAAAGACCTAGCACACAAGAGGGTTCTCAAACCCTAGAAGACTAGCGCCCAAGATCGTGCGCACTTTTCCCAAGTAAATGTACTTGCTGAAATTTCCAAATTCACATGAAAAATATGTTTCCACAATGAGTATTTTACCTTTACTTATACTAACCTAAAACTGTCAACAGAAGTGTCTATTGGCTCAATAGGGCTAACCTCTCTAAGTCACATTATAATTATAATTATAATTATAATTATTATATTATAATTAATATTAACCTAATTAATTATCTTTTACATTTATTATTAATCACATTAAGGTGGGGCCGACTTGTACTCTTTACATAACAATTAGGGTTACAGGAAGGTCTGACTCTTGAACAATATATAGAAAAGGATCTGATACACCCACTAGTGCTCATCCACTAGGGCAACATCCATAGGGATGTCATATCTCTAGTTCATTGCATTACACAAAAGAACCAGATCTTCACACTTTCACATGTGCTCGTCCACATGCACGTCCACTCTACAAATCTTCTTTTCCACTGCCTCACACAGGAGAATCATTCGGAGTCTTCTCGTCAAATCTGTTTCTCAGAGGAGGCTAATACATCATCTTCATTCTTTTTCACATGACGATGCACCCAACACTTTGGGATTTCACACGTTCACCTTGTGCTCAGCCACATGCACGCCTAACTCAAAAGATCGCCTTTCCCACTGGATAATCATCTGGAGTTATTCTTAACTCTCTGAATGGAGGAGGTCATCTCTACATTCCTAGCTTTGTCTCAGGCAGGAACCACGTACCCTTCTTAGGGGCTTTCTCTCAAGTTTGTAAGCTGAGAGAAAGACTCACATAGTTGCAATGATCCACATCTCATAGGTTTGTAAGCTAGAGAATGTCTCACATAGCTGCAATCATCAACACTCCCTCTCAGCTAGGGAGGCATTATTTATCATGCCAAGTCTCACATGGATGTATTTTGATTTTTGTCTTGGCTCGATTCATCGACACTCCCTCTCAAATAGGGAGCCATTCTTCACGAAGTTAATTTGGTAAAGATATCTGCAATCTTCTCATGTGTAGGAAGGTACTGCATGTGTATCATTTTCCTCTGCATCATATCTCTGATATAAGGATATTTCATCTCATTGTGTTTTGATCCATCAGGAAACACTGGGTTCTTAAGGAGCTTTACACATGACTCTTGGTTATCATCATAGGATCCATCTCATCGCCAAGTAAATCTATCATAAGCTTGTGAATCCACATTGCTTCACACACTTGATGATATCTACTATGCCTCTGTGGTACTCAAGAACACAGAGTTTTGTTTCCTATTGTATTAGTAAACCATGGCAAACTTCACGGTAGAACGTCAATCGAATGTGCTCTTCTGATACACTGTACTTTCTGCTCAATCTGAATTGTCATATCCTGCAAACTCAAGTTCACATTGGAGGCATATCTCAGGCCATATCCAATTGTGCCTCGTATATATCTCAATATATTTTTTGTTGTTGTCTAGTGAGTCTGTCTCAGTTGACTCATGAAATGACTAGACATACTTACTACATGGCATGAATCAAGTCTAGTGTTAACTAGATACATCAGTGATCCAATCAGTTGTGGATCAATCTCATCTAAATCATCATTAATCTTTTTCTTTAAATCCATCAAGATGGATTTTTCATTCTTTGTCATACTGAACATATTTAATATTTTATTTTATATTTTCCTTGACTTGGGAAAATCTTATCGGTCCTCTGTCATCCTTCTTATCCCAAGAAGTAGTGCATCATACTCAGATTCTTCATCTCGAATTCAGAAGTCAAGGATTACTTGTATCCAACAACAAGGTTTTTTTAATAAGTCGTCAAAATCAGGCTCTCGTCACCAACACTATAATAATATCGGTTTGGATCAACAACACTCTTGATGAAATCCAAACTTCATCAAGAATCTATCTATCTGATATAGTTTCCAAATCATGGATGGTAGTACGGATGGAAGTGTATCGGGTTTACTGGATCAAGTGTCTCATCATAGACAACTCCCTCTGTTTGTGAGAAACCTTTGGCTATACATTTCATTTTGTATTTCTCGACACTTCCATCAGCTGCATGCTTGATCTTATAGATCCACTTGGAGGTTACCACAGACTTCCCTTTTGGTCCTTGAATAATATCTTATACATCATTTTTTTAAGATATATTGGTATTCTTTTGTTATGGCATCTTTCCATACCTGTTTTCATGTTGCTTCTCTAAGACAAGGAGGCTCGACATCAATGAAGTATCTCATGACTGAAGGATAGCTCAAAAATCTCTTTTCCTTTCTCGGGATGTGCCTTGAGAGGCTTGTATGTTTCTTTGCCTCTTGCAGAGTAAGTCTAGGTAGGCCTTTTATGCCCTACTACAATATCTCTTGAACATATCAACTGG
Organism: Picea mariana; assembly: GCA_032191745.1. Taxonomy (NCBI): domain Eukaryota; kingdom Viridiplantae; phylum Streptophyta; class Pinopsida; order Pinales; family Pinaceae; genus Picea; species Picea mariana. The sequence goes on from JASDQU011314101.1 coordinate 15,493, forward strand.
ATCAACTGGAATAATGTTTGTCTCCCTCTGAACTATTGAAGGGGGAGAAGGTATTGTCTTACTATTAATCTCCATCTGAGATTCTCTGCATCTTTGAAATACTATCTTTTCTTCAAGAACAACGTCTCTTCTTATCTCAATCTTTTCTCTGACCAGGGATGTCGATATGGAATGTCTTTGAAGATTCAATGTATCCTTTCTTTATAAAGGATCTAGCTTGAACTTCTTCTATTTGGGTACATGAAAATACACTGGGCACCCAAATAACCTTAAGTGTTCAATCTTAGGCTTCATTCCGGTGAAGACTTCTTTGGGAGTTACCTTTTTCAAAGTCTAGTGAAGACTCTTGTTCTGAACATATATTGTGTCATGCATGCTTTATGCCCATAGAATCATAGAAGGATTCTAATCATGTGTTATTGATTTGGTTGCCCCAATGATGGTTCTATTCTTCCTCTTTCTCAAATAGTTTTGACTCCCTCTGAGTCAAGTGGCTCCCTCTGAAGGATAAACATATTCCTTTGATCTTAACTTGTCTGGAACAATAAAACAAGAGGAACCAAAACAAGAATATCTCCTAAAGGAGAATAATGAGTGTATCCCTAGAATCAAAAAAAATTAAGGATTGTTGTCATAGCTACAACACCCACTTGTAATGTAGCAAACTTTAGAAATATAGGTTAGAGGAATGACAATTACAATAATCAAACCTGGAGTCTTCACTTCCAGTGTGTTGTTCCTCTGAATGCACTGAGATCCCTCTGGATCCAATACTTCAACAAAAGGTTCCTTCGTCCTGTAATTACCCTCATATAATGATACAAATAATATATATACAAGTGCATACCTGAGGGTGTTGATATGATTTCTCCAATGGCACATGGTTGATCTCTGTCCTCTAACATCTTCATGAAGGAGGTATGTCACAGTGACACCTTTTTGTATCACCCACAATAAGTCTTCCTTTGAATTCTTGTCTTCCAGGAACTGAGTTTGCTTGAATCATCAAGCTTTCCTCCCATTATGATTTTGATCATTTTTGGATTCTTCACAAACCTTTGTCAACTTGGCTAGTAAACCTAACAGTTAAGCTAGGCTAGCACTTTTAGGTTTAGTTGGACTTATGACTACCAACAATAAGCCTTTGAAATATAGGAGAACACTTGTGCACTGAAGAGCTCCTTCAAGGAATTTCAAAAACCCTAATTCTGAAGTTTCTACAGAAATTAATGAAACCCTAGAAACCCTAGGGCCAAAAAATCAAAATGCTCGGAAATGCAATCTAAATTTTGTTGGTGGTGCGCTGAAGGAGGCTGTACACTCCTATGGTAATTTTAGCCCCAACATCCAAGTTCCAAGTGTTGAAACACTCAAAAGAAGAGGTTCGTACAGATTTTCTAGAAACCCTAAGAGGGTCATACGGTTCTGTAAAAGAGGAGGGATGACTGGTAAAATCTTGTAGCTTATGCAATGGGTTCTTCAAGACCTATGCTATGATACCATATTGATTTTTAATAAGCTAGGTTAAGCATGAAGTTCATTTCAATTTTATCATTTCACTTAACCATAAACAATAATGTTGCAACAACCAAGATCACAAGAAGAAACACCATGCACAAGAGCACAAGAAGTATCCTAGGAAAACCTTCTCAACAAGGGAAGAAAACCTAGCCAAATCCTTTGCTATATTCTTCAAGAGAAATACTTTCACCACCAAGAAAGACCTAGCACACAAGAGGGTGCTCAAACCCTAGAAGACTAGCACCCATGAGAGGTGCACACTTTTCCCAAGTAAATGTACTTGCTGAAATTTTCAAATTCACATGAAAGATATGTTTTCCCAATGGGTATTTTACCTTTACTTATACTAACCTAATCCTGTCAATAGAAGTGTCTATTGGCTCAACATGGCCGACCTCTCTAAGTCACATTATAATAATAATTATTATTATTATATTATAATTAATATTAACCAAATTAATTATCTTTTACAATTATTATTAATCACATTAAGGTGGGGTCGACCTGTACCCTTTACATAACAATATATAGAAAAGGATCTAATACACCCACTAGTGCTCATCCACTAGGGGCACATCCATAGGAATGTCATGTCTCTAGTTCACTGCATTACACAGAAGAACCAGATCTTCACACATTCACTTGTGCTCGTTCACAAGAACATCCACTCTACTGATATTATTTCCCACTGCCTCACACAGGAGAATCATCTGGAGTCTTCTCATCAACTCTGCTGCTCAGAGGAGGCTAATACATCATCTTCATTCTTTTTCACATGACGATGCACCCAACTTTGGGATTTCACACGTTCACCTTGTGCTCAGCCATAGGCATGTCTAACTCAACAGATCACTTTTCCCATTGGATAATCATCTGGAGTTCTTCTCAACTCTCTGAATGGAGGAGGTCATCTCTACGTTCCTAGCTCTATCTCAGGCAAGAAACACGTAGCATTCTTAGGGGATTTATCTCAGGTTTGTAAGTTGAGATAAAGACTCATATAGTTGCAATGATCCACATATCACAGGTTTGTAAGCTAGAGAATGTCTCACATAGCAGCAATCATCAACACCCCTCAGGTCACTCCTCTCAAGGTCCAAAAATCAACATGGGCATAAATGGTTGAATTCCAACTCAAGGGTCTTTGTTATAATCGCGATGATAAATAGTTTCCTGGGAACAAGTGTAAATAACATAAACTTTTTATGGCCATTTCAAAGGATGTTTCTGATGAGGATGTTGAGGTTTCACCTAAGGAAGCACTTCCCCAAAAAATGATCTTATGCCACCCATTGATCCTCCCAAAGTTGAACCATTGATTTCACTGAATGCTCTCACTATCTTTTTTGCTCCCAAAACCCTCAAGTTAATTGGCTACATTAAGCACATAAAAGTCATCATCCTAGTTGATAGTGACAGTACTCATAATTTCATCCATTGTTGCCTTGCCCAAGAAATCAATTGTTATATTCGTGAAATCAACAATTTTCAAATCATGATTGTTAATGGGGGTTCCATGAAATGTGGGGGGTGTTGTGAAAATGTGTGCCTACAATTTGGTCAGTATAACTTGAAATATCACATTTTTTCAATTTAAATGGGCAGTGGTGACATTGTGCTTAGTGTTGAATGGATAAGCACTCTCAGCTCCATCACCATGGATTTTAAGGATTTAACCATGCAATTCCAACGGGAGGGACAACAGTATGAATTCCAAGGAATTACATAGGCTCTTTGGAGATCATTTGTTCCCACTGCATGGAAAAGTTACTAAAAAAAGGTCATTCTGCCATCATTGCCCAACTCCATTCCATTCAAGAAGTTGAGACACCCTCTGTGCACCCCAACCTCCAATATTTCATTTCCCGACATCAAGTTGTTTTCCAAATTACCTAGGGCCTTCCCCTCTTATGAGGTTCCCATGACCATTCCATTCCTTTAATCACAGGGAGTATTCCTCCCAATGTTCACCCTTATCGTCATCCCTTTTCTTAGAAAAATGAAATTGATAAAATTGTCCAAGAATTGCTAGAATCGGGTGTTGTCCATCCCAGTAACAACCCCTATTCTTCCCATGTAGTCATGGTCCTTAAAAAGGAAGGAACTTGGCACATATGTTTGATTTTTCATGCCCTCGACAAACTTACCATCAAGGAAAAATTTCCCATTCCTTTCATAGATGACCTTCTGGATGAACTAAGTGGGGCTCAATACTTTACCAAACTCGACCTTCATTTTGGCTACCACCGGATATGTATGAAAGAGGAAGACATTCCAAAGACTTAATTTTGTACTCATGAGGGTTACTATGAGGTCTTGCTTATGACCTTTGGTCTCTATAGTGTCCCCTCCACTTTTCAAAGCCTCATGAATCATATCTTTTGTCCTTTCCTCCGTCACTTTGTGTTAGTTTTATTTGATGATATTTTCATCTATAGTAAAACTTGGAAATCCCATTTCACCCATGTGGATCAAGTTCTCCATCTCCTCTCCAAGAAAAAAAATTTCCTCACACAATCTAAATGTGATTTTGGCATCTCTAAAGTTGAGTACCTGGGTCATATTGTTGGCAAGGATAGTGTAAGGGTGGATCCTAAGAAAATTGAAGCTATGCATAATTGGCCTCACCCTAAAACTCTTAAAATTGGGTGTGGTTTCCTAGGTTTAACAAGATATTATTGCAAATTTGTTTAGAATTATGATAAAATTGTGGCTCCCCTCACAACTCTCCTTAAAAAAATTCTTTCAATTGGGCTCCTGCTACTGACCAATCCTTCTAATCCTTTAAAGAAGCTACGTGCACTACTCTTGTCCTAGCACAACCTGACTCCACAAAGACCTTTGTTCTGGAATGTGATGTATCATGGAGAGGAATTGGGGTCGTTCTCATGCAAGATGGGAAACCTTTAGATTTCACCAGCAAACAATTTTCGAAGCTACATATGGGCCAATCAATCTATGAAAATGAAATGTTTGCTATTTTGAATGCAGTGGATCTATGGTACCTTTATCTATTGCGAAAATGATTCCAAATTAAAATATATCATCAAAGCCTCAAGTATTTCTTGGAACAACGAATTTCATCCCTGGAGAAAAAAAAATGGGTGACCAAGATATTTGGATATGGTTATGAGATCATCTATAAGAAGGGAAAAGAGAATGTAGTGGTTGATGATCTTTCCAGGAAATTTGAAGACGAAGGGTCCCTCTTTTCCCTCTCATTCATTGTTGCAAACTGGCTTCAGGCTATTTTCTAGGAATGGTTGCAAGACCCCAAACTTTCCATCCTCATCCAAAAACTACAACAAGATCCCCAAGCTTCTCCAGCGTAATATTGGCACAATGAAGAGCTTTGTCATAAAGGTCTCTTGTATTTAAGAAAATAATTGACCCTTGAATCAATGATGCTCTCTGAGTTTCATGCTTCACCCACAACTGGGCATTCAAGTTTTACCAAAACCTATGAACAGGTCAAACATTATTTTTTTCTGGGAAGGTATGAAATAGGACATCCACGCCTTTGTGGCTGAATGTGATACTTGTCAATGCAATAAGGGAGAGACTGTCAAAATTCTTTACACACTCCAATTGCTTCCACTTCCACCTACTATTTGGATGGATACTTATATGGATTTCATTGTGGGCTTACCCAAATTAGGCAATAAGTCACTCATCGTGGTGGTAGTGGATCATCTTTCCAAATATGTCAATTTATATGCTCTTCAACACCCATTCACAGCATCCACCATGGCTGAAATTTGTATGGAAAATATCTTCAAACTCCATGGAATGCCTCATTATATTATTTATGACAGTGATCCAAATTTTACCAACAAATTTTGGTAAGAATTATTCAAGCTCCAGAGAACCCAATTGCATCTTGCCACTGCTTTTCATCCCTAGGCTAATGGCCAAATTGAAGCGGTCAACAAGTGTTTGGAAAAATATTTGATGTTTTTTATGTCCAACAAACAACATCAATGGGTTCAGTGGTTACGCTTAGTTGAATGGTGGTACAACACCTCTTACCATACTTCCATTCGCATGACTCCCTTTGAAGTAGTCTACAGACAAAGGACACCATCGATTCTCCTATACATATCGTGTGTCTCCAAGGTTCAAGAGGTTGACCGTAATATTATAGTCTACATGACCATTCTCTGTACTCTCAAAGAAAAATTGTTCATGGCTCAGAACTGCATGAATAAACATGCATATCAATGTCGTTCTAAACGCCAATTTTCTAAATGGGACCATTTGTTTCTTCATCTACAACCGTACAAGTAGACTTCACTCAACGCCCAATACTATTAGAAACTCGTCCCCAAATTGTATGGTCCTTATACCGTTCTCAAACGAGTGGGGCTAGTGGCCTACTAGTTAGATTTTCCCAGTCACTCTAAGTTGCATTGTGTTTTTCATGTCTCGTGCCCGAAGAAAGTGATTGGTGCTAAGTGACAAACCCAAACCAATCTACCAGACTTGGATGAAGAAGGTTCCATTTGGTTGCATCCACAAGCCGTATTGGACCAACGTGAGCTACGTCTTCATCATTGCACTATCCAGGAATTTTTAGTGCAATGGAAGGATACTCCACCAGAAGATGCCACCTAGGAGACAACTACCATTTTGCAACTATTTCCTCATTTCAAGCCTTGAGGACGAGGCTCTTTTCAAGGGGGAGGGAATGTTAGGGACCTAACCTCCCTAAACCCTCACGTAGGTAGAATAATATATTTTTCATGTAATAAAGGCTGATATTAGTAAATAAGGCCTAGTTAATAATGTGAACAAGTCTAATGTAAGAAGACTTAATAGAAGCTCCCACTTCTAGAAAGATATTCCTCTAGATTGTTATTTTGAAGATAGATTTATTATAAATAGGAGTAGAAGGCATGAGAAAGCTTCATCTTGAGATTTATTGTAATAGAGCTCTACTTGACTGAAGGTGCCCCCTCGAAGAGGCGAGTGAACATTGTTTTCTTTGAACAAAGGTATTATTGTTGGTATTGATCTTCTCAATATTTTGTTGTTCCATTGATATTTGTTGAATATTTGTGTTTATGCATATTACATTACATCTGGTACCTTACATAATTCCTATTGTTGGGTGGAAAAAATCTCATCAACAACTAGTCTAATGGACATGGATTTAACTACAAATAAGTCTTCATAGATATCTCTTTGCAAAATTATTTATATTTTGTTAATGGATTTAATTAAATGGGTAATGGATGATTCAAAATATGCATTGTTATTTATATTGCTAATTTATATTTTCATATGAATTATGTAATATATATTTTTTAGAGGTTGAATTTGGCCTCACAAATGGTTAATGAAAGAATTTGGATGGAGAAGGAATGCATCTTAAGACTCCACACTCCCTCAATCATGGTAGCATCAGCCTCATGTTGATGGGTCTGATTGACCTACCAAGTAAGTAAGGGAGAGTGTCTGATGGCAAGCCCCAATTAGGCTTACTCTCGTTTGGGATAGCACTTTCGACCAATATGTGGACCTGGTTGCCACTCTAAATATTTTCAATTATGAATCTGAGAACAAAATGTTCTCAGATGAATTTTAATATAAGCTCCAACAAACTATCTATGATTATCTAAATTATTCTACCCTAACGCTATTCTATCCTATCTTGATCGAGCGCAAAATAACAATATGAGCACAATAAGATATGGTGTTATTAATGATAGAAATAGTTCATATATTTCAATAACATATTAAGGTAATAATGTTATAGTTAACATCACAATTACTTGTAGATTTAACTGATAACATTATCGATGTACTCACATGGAATTTATGAAAGCATAAGCATTCAAATATTTGTGCAAAAGTAGTCCATACAACAACATTCAAGAACACTTAAATGACAAATAAATGCATAGAGTAGTCTTATACACATTCATTCACATTCATAATCTCCAAAATGGCTCTTGCTCTTTATTCATCTAGAGGTAATAGTACCATGTCTCATGTACAATGGGCAAAAGTCCTTTCATATCTTAAGCTCTCTTTTATAAATAATAGGATAGTCTTTTCATTTCTAGACTATTCACTTCCTATTCTTGACTTTTCAAATTACAATATTGTTCTATTCAAAACTCAAAAATATGTGTACATGAGATGAGATATAAAGCTATTGAACTCATATCTCAAATGCTTTTTCTTCCATGTAGGTGGTCCACAATTCATAGTTCCTATGGACTTCTTCCATTATGTTCAATTGCATCTTTTCCGATTCCAACTCCCCATCACACAACTTTGTGACTACATCTCTTTTAATTTATTGTTCAATCTTCTTCACATAGTCTTTGCTTGAAGTATTTAGTTTAATGGGATTAACTAAATACCTATGCAAAATCTCTTTGTTTACTTTCTTGAGTTGACTTATTTCTTCTATGCTTTCATCTCTGTTTTTTGTGACATCTTTGAGTTTTAGCTCACTGGGGCTTGCCTCTTCCAAATGTGTCATGGTATTCATTCCAAAATCTTCTAATATATCATTAGAAGATTTCCAAATCCCGATGCAAGCTTTGGTAGCCATTGCTTTGGATTCTTTAACTTCATCAAATATTTCTTTGTAAGAATCAAATATAATTTCTTCATTTTTTGTTTGGAACTATATTTGGGTAGAGTTTCAAGTGTTTGGGATGCCTTTCCTATCGATATTCTACTTTATCAAATGGTTGTTGAGCCTCCTTATATTTACTCCTTTGCTTATCTACCTATTCTTGTAGCATAACCAAGTCATTTTAATGTCTTTGTACATCTCCCAATATATCAAGAACCTTTGACTGTACTTTCCTTAAATCTTCGTTTACCTCCATTGCTTCTTCTCATATAACCTTCATAGTAGTTGTCTCTAGTTTGTTTTATTCCAAGGTGATCTTCATCTACTTTAATTTTTCTCCCATCTCAAATGCTAACCTGTTCTTGGTACTCTATTTTCAACTTTGTTATTTCCTATGAATGTATGTCTTTGAGACCATCAATTTCAATACCGTGTAAGTATTCTTTGTCCTTTATTTCTAGTGTAAAATTCATTTCCACTTGTCCCTTCTATTGCCTCAGCTATTCTTCTAATAATATATCTTAATTTTACACTGATCTAGGGAAACACTCAACTCACCAACTTGTTGGCAGCCAACCCAATTTTTTTCGATTACTCTCAAAAGTTGCCTACACCCCTTGCGGTATCATGACAAATCATTGTCGCGTTGTGCTAATGGACATGTGTCTCGTTTTTTTTCAACCATTACAATTCAATTTCGACTCAGTTTTCACAATTGCAAATGTGAAAACACCTATTTCGTTGATTATACTGTCGTCATCTTTTTGATTTGTTGGTTGATACTTGATCACTGGTTTATCATATGATTGATTAAGGTTTTATCAGACTTATGTTCTTGATCATTATCTTACCTTGATTGCGCATTTGGATACATTCCACTATTAAACCTTTGGGCATGAAAGTTATTGGTCTTATTTATGAAAATTATAACGTATATGCTCATATTGTTTTATCCTTGTTATGGTTTTCATTTTATTATCATATGAAAAATTGTATTGTGTGGCTCTTAGGCTTTGGAATACAAACACATGTGGTATACACCAAATA